>JACXGM010040589.1:0-10261 GCA_016801145.1 Umbra pygmaea
TGGTGTAGTTCTGCTACACCAGGGCTGTTGATGGTGTAGTTCTGCTACACCAGGGCTGTTGATGGTGTAGTTCTGCTACACCAGGGCTGTTGATGGTGTAGTTCTGCTACACCAGGGCTGTTGATGGTGTAGTTCTGCTACACCAGGGCTGTTGATGGTGTAGTTCTGCTACACCAGGGCTGTTGATGGTGTAGTTCTGTTACACCAGGGCTGCTGATGGTGTAGTTCTGCTACACCAGGGCTGTTGATGGTGTAGTTCTGTTACACCAGGGCTGCTGATGGTGTAGTTCTGTTACACCAGGGCGGTTGATGGTGTAGTTCTGTTACACCAGGGCTGTTGGTGTAATTCTGTTACACCAGGGCTGGCCAACCCTGTTCCTGGAGATCCACCATCCTGTAAGTTCAGTTCAACCCTTGTTGTGGGCAACATGTTTTAGCTTTCCTTAAGGTAATTATCAGAATCAGGTGTGCTATATTAGGTATGAAGTGAAATCTTACAGGATGGTGGCTCTCCAGGAACAGGATTGGCCAGCCCTGTGTTACACCCTAATTCCGAAATGGATTAAATTCACAATTTCCCTCAAGCTTCTACAAACAAAACCCCATAACGACAATGTGAAAGAAGTGAGTTTGAAATCTTTATTAAAAATAAAGCAAATTTATTTAAAAAAAAAATAAACAAAAAAAGCACATGTACATAAGTATTCACAGCCTCTGCTCAATACTTTGTTGAAGCACCTTTGGCAGCAATTACAGCCTCAAGTCTTTTTGAGTATGATGCTACAAGCTCGGCACACGTATTTCTGGACAGTTTCTCCCATTCTTCTTTGCAGGACCTCTCAAGCTCCATCAGGTTGGATGGGGAGTGTCGGTGCACAGCCATTTTCAGATCACTCCAGAGATGTTCAATCGGGTTGAAGTCTTGGCTCAGGCTGGGCCACTCAAGGACATCACAGAGTTGTCCTGTAGCCACTCCTTTGTTATCTTGGCTGTGTGCTTAGGGTCATTGTCCTGTTGGAAAATGAATCTTCACCCCAGTCTGAGGTCCAGAGCGCTCTGGAGCAGGTTTTCAGCAAGGATGTCTCTGTACATTGCTGCATTCATCTTTCCCTCAATCCTGACTAGTCTCCCAGTTCCTGCCGCTAAAAAACATGCCCAGAGCATGATGCTGCCACCACCATGCTTCACTTTAGTCATGGTATTAGCCAGGTGAGGAGCGTGCCTGGTTTCCTCCAGACATGATGCTGCCACCACCAAGCTTCACTTTAGTCATGGTATTAGCCAGGTGATGAGCGGTGCCTGGTTTCCTCCAGACATGATGCTGCCACCACCAAGCTTCACTTTAGTCATGGTATTGGCCAGGTGATGAGCGGTGCCTGGTTTCCTCCAGACATGATGCTGCCACCACCAAGCTTCACTTTAGTCATGGTATTGGCCAGGTGAGGAGCGGGGCCTGGTTTCCTCCAGACATGATGTTTGCCATTTAGGCCATAGAGTTCAATCTTTGTTTTATCAGACCAGAGGATTTAGTTTCTCATGGACTGAGAGTCCTTCAGGCGCCTTTTGGTTAAACTCCAGATGGGCTCTCATGTGCCTTTTACTCAGGAGTGGCTTCCGTCTGGCCACTCTACCATACAGGCCTGATTGGTGGAGAGCTGCAGAGATGGTTGGTCTTCTGGAAGGTTGTCCTCTCTTCACAGAGAAATGCTGGAGCTCTGTCAGAGTGACCATTGGGTTCTTGGTCACCTCCATGACTAAAGTCCTTCTCCCCTGATCGCTCAGTTTGGCCAGCTCTAGGAAGAGTCCTGGTGGTTCCAAACTTCCATTTATGGATGATGGAGGCCACTGTGCTCATTGGGACCTTCCATGCTGCAGATATTTTTCTGTACACTTCACCAGATCTGTCCCTTAATACAATCCTGTCTCTGAGGTCTACAGACAATTCCTTCAACGTCATGGCTTGGTTTGTTGTCTGACATGTACTGTTAACTGTGGGACCTTATATAGACAGGTGTGTGCCTTTCCAAATCATGTCCAATTAACTGAATTTACCACAGGTGGACTCCAATCAGGTTGTGGAAACATCAAGGATGATCAGTGGAAATAAGATGCACCTGAGCTCAATTTCATTGCCTTTAATGGCAAAGGCTGTGAATTATTTATGTACGTGTGCTTTTTTCATGTTTTATTTTAAATTAATTTGCTATGATTTCAAACACACTTCTTTATAAAATAAATGTGATTGATTGTTTGATGTAATGGATAATCTCAAAAGCCTTACATAAATCAATTAAAGGTACAATATGTAATATCAATCAAAACAATAACAAAATACATACTTTGCATTAAAGGCAAACATCACTATACATATATTATATATATTTCTTAGTTCTGTACTTACATTATCCTAATTATTTTCACTAACTTTCAAATCCAGAGAAATTTGTAATATAATTCGAAGACACGGGACGTTTCATTTTGTCGCCCGTAAATGGTGTCATATAACCTTTGACTACTCTAGTTGTTATAAGATCCAGGGAGCCGCCAAACATAACGTGAATAAAGTTATAATTTTTTAACAATACATTACTTTGTCAGTGAACATTTTTTCTGCCGGAGATGCTAGATTGGAAGGTTGTCATTGACGACGATAACAAAACCCATGATCCCACGCAACCTTCCGACGTCATCTAAGTACATCTTTTGCTATTGTTTTGATTGAGAGCCCCCTGGCGGCCAAAAATTACATATTGCACGTTTAACAGAGCTGCACAATGCTTCTTTGATCAACACCATTTATGTTTTTCCATCCCATTTACTAAACTAAAACCCTAAACCTCATACATGTAGCTCATGTACTGGACCATTATAAATCCATGAAGATATTACAAATTAAAATAGGGTACTATTCACTGCCTACTCCAGAATATTGCAGTGTTCTCTCACCTGGCTGTCTGGCTCGATGACCAGCCTTGATATGGTGCATGGCCAGTCTCTCCGCCGCCACTGTGGTCCAGCAGGAGCCTGAGCTATGCCAACCTGGGACTCTGCCTCATGGGCCAGGCCAAGTGGAGGAACCGGGTCTGCAGGGGAGGCCTCCATGGGGCTTTCAGAGTCTCTCTGGCACCCAGGGACTTCTTGCTCCAGCACGGCATCAGAGCCCTGTCTGGATTTAAGAGCATTTAACCGCATCAGAGCCCTGTCTGGATTTAAGAGCATTTAACCGCATCAGAGCCCTGTCTGGATTGAAGAGCATTTACCAGCATCAGAGCCCTGTCTGGATTTAAGAGCATTTACCGGCATCAGAGCCCTGTCTGGATTTAAGAGCATTTAACAGCATCAGAGCCCTGTCTGGATTTAAGAGCATTTACCGGCATCAGAGCCCTGTCTGGATTTAAGAGCATTTACCAGCATCAGAGCCCTGTCTGGATTTAAGAGCATTTACCGGCATCAGAGCCCTGTATGGATTTAAGAGCATTTAACCAACACCAAGAATACGTTTTTCCATGGGTGAACTGGTGTCACGCTCTGGTGCAGTGTGGGTGGCTGAAGCTGGACTTTCTGCTATGACCATGAATGGACTTCCTTACTTTAAATCACTCCGTTAAACTCTGTTTTTCAATACCTTCATTGACAATGCTATATAGACCATTTAATTTCACTCAGTGTTGGTCTTGTCACATGTAACTGGCAACTTGCTGTTGAGCGTGGTTTCCACTTTCTTGTTTTGCGTAAGTGTTCATTAAAGATGTATTTAATCTCTGCAAATGCTTCTTCTACCTTGTATTCACCTTCAGCTTACAGTGACAACCGGGTTCGGTGCTCTTCCTTTTCCAGGTGCTGAATATTCATTTTAGAATAGAAAGATTGCAGTAAATTAATATCCAGTTATATATCAATTTTGGTTGATATTTTGCTTTCAACATAACTACTGTTGTTCGCAATAGTAAAACAATATAATGCACTGGGACGTAAGGAAATATCACTTTCATCCAAAAGAGCTTAGTTCATAATTTCTACTTTGCAGAAAGGTAAATAATTCTAGATGTAAAACTATAGGAAGCAGCAGTGAATGCAGTGTTGTGATTGGTCTACCTGGGGCTGTGATGTAAAACCTACAGGAAGCAGCAGTGAATGCAGTGTTGTGATTGGTCTACCTGGGGCTGTGATGTAAAACCTACAGGAAGTGTAGTATAATATGAAAGGAATCACTTATAGTTAAAATTTAGATGGGTATTCTGAATTTATGGAGTGTCTTTCATTTAACTGTATCTGAAAAAGTGTTACAGTTGCAAATGTCATGTTTGATGTTTTTGGGAAGGTTTAAACAAGCAGGAGAAGAAGAGATTGTTATATTGCAAATAATTGTATGTGTAATGCAGAAATTGAATGTCAAATGTTATTGCTTCGTCTTGTTTAACCTATTTGTAGGAGCCAGATGTGTGTTAATCCTTTGTTGGGCCACTAGGTGGTGCTGTAGGCTCAGCTATAGTGAGGATTCAACAGGTAGTTGGGAGGTGTTGATCCCGGAGGGGCAAACAAGTTTTTGACCGCTACGGCGGAGTTTTGGTAAAGTTTGGGATTCCTTGTATTGTGGACGTGGTGTACCATGCATCTGTGTGGAGGACAATAAATGGTAATATTGTAACAAACACGATGCCTCTGGAACTAATTTATACGTAACAACAGGTTTAACATTAGCCGCCTGGCGCGTCATAACAAGTAGCTACGGGACAACAAATCTAGCACAGTATTAGACTGGCTATTATACTATTAATAAGAATTAGTGTTGGTGCTAAAACCTTGATGAGAACAACAGTTATGGCCTCTGGCCCTTTGGACATCTGGCCATTAATCGAGGAATGTGCTTTGGTCAGGACCCAGGTTTTAAAGCTTTGGTCAGCATAGGCTAAAGGACGAGAGGTTGACGGTGTGACTAAGACCAGGGTTAAGGGAAGGAGGGGCATCTTGGCCAAGTGTTTCTAGACTTCTAAACACCAGAAGGGTAGATGCAGGAAGTAAGAGACAATGTAATTATTTGTTTGAAGTATTAGCCAATCAGAGGCTGTAGTGCATGTTGACTTTGGGATAAAAATGCAGTGTAACCATGTATTTGGTGTCTATTCTTGCAAGGAATAAAACAGTCTCTTTCTACATTGTTCTCGTATGCTCATCTCTTCATTTAACTAATTAGACACAATAGTAGCAGCGGTGATTGTGATTGGTCTACCTCGGGCTGTGATGTAAAACCTACAGGAAGTAGCAGTGAAGGCAGTGTTGTGATTGGTCTACCTCGGGCTGTGATGTAAAACCTACAGGAAGCAGCAGTAAAGGCAGTGTTGTGATTGGTCTACCTGGGGCTGCCATAAACGACCAGGTTCTCTGGGTCCACAGTTCTTCCTCTTGTGTTCTCCTGCTCCACCTCCCTCTCAACCTCCTTCTCCAGCTGGCTAAAGGTCCTGGACTCTCCCAGCTCCTCCGCCAGGGCCGTGTACACTGCCTTCAGCTGGTTGCAGGTCAGCTGGACACCACAAGGGGGCGCACTGGAAGAACAAGAGGGAAAGAATACTAGGATGGTAAAAACCTCATTCTGGGTGAGGAGGCTAACATTCTGAGTGAGGAGGCTAACATTCTGAGTGAGGAGGCTAACATTCTGGGTGAGTGTGTAGTGAATATGCCCCTAGGTTTGTGTAGTTACTATGCTTCTAGCTTTGTGTAGTACAGTGCATTTTCAAGTGTCTTGCCCAAGGACACAACAACATTTGGCACAGACTCCCTAACTGCTGAGCCATCTGACCCCCAGTTGGAGTTGAGAAATGAGGTGACAGGGTTCAAAATTAGCAGTCAAGGTTCAGTGCTGTGAGTCTTATCCGTCCTGAGCTTATTTATCCTCAGCTGGATGTGATCAGTGGACATCGGCCTCTTTTCTATCCACACGTTGCATGCTGGGAAGTGTGCCATTTTGTTAATGCCAAAATTTAGAGGTCCCGCCTTAAATGGTGCCCCCTTCCTATTGATCAAGGCTGGATTTAATAACAGCTGAGGAGGATATGCACGTTTTTACAAATGGCACCCCCCCCCCTGCGCACTATATTTAATAACAGCTGAGGAGGATATGCACGTTTTTACAAATGGCACACACCCCCCTGCGCACTATATTCGGTGGCGCGCTATTTAGAATGTTTTTACACAAGAAAACTAGTCATTATTTTTGTTCTGTACTGTTGTTCTGTACCAGCTATTCCCAAAGTGGAATACGTAATAATAATTGTGGTTCGACATGTATTACAATATTAAAACGTGCCTATATGTTATTAGGGATGTTTTCATGTCTGAATAGTCCAGTCTCACTGGTGAAAATAATCACCAACTAGTGTCTGGATTAATATCAACATAATGTCAAATATCAAATAGGCTAATTGGCATCCAACCAGATAAACTATAATTGTTTGTTTTTATTGAGTACTTAAGAAAAGACCTCCAGTAGGCAAATCAAACTACAAACTGGTCAATTACCATATGTAACGCCAAAGTACAATTAAGTAAAAAAGGAAGAAAAATGATATACAGTTCGATTAAATATGCTACTCACTTAAACAAGCTTATATAATTACCACCCAAATCTTTCATGTTTTTTATAATAATTTATAGTTTTATTGGTCATTTTAACTGTAACTTCACATTGTGTGGAATTCCAGCGAAATTCAACCGGCCTGTAGCAGTGGCGGCAGGCTGGGTTAAGGGCTATGACCCCGACGAATAAGCTTTAGCTTATTATTGTCTAAAGTTCTTGAAAACATATTTAACACTATGGGAGATGCTCAAAACAGTAATGATGTGCAATTTCGAACAATCCGTCACGACTCCATTTATTTGTGACTCGTTCAATTGTGTCTTTAATTTAATATAATTTAGTTATCAGTAGCTACTCCTTCAGCCCAATACTCAAACAACAACAGCGGTTTTACATTTTTTAATTAAATAGATCAAGCTGCTCATGTAGTATCAAAAAGACACATTTAATGTAATAATTGATGGCGCTATAATGAATGAATGAATTTGATCTTTATTTATTGTGAATTTGATCTTTACTAAACGTCACCAGACTTTCAAAACTCTCAGGGCTTGATTGAGTATTAGAATAGGATACAGAAGGATATAGAACAGCTATCGCTCAGATGGGTTTTGTTGTTATTAGAATAGGATACAGAAGGATATAGAACAGCAATCGCTCAGATGGGTTCTGGTGGTATTAGAATAGGATACAGAACGATATAGAACAGCAATCGCTCAGATGGGTTTTGTTGTTATTAGAATAGGATACAGAAGGATATAGAACAGCAATCGCTCAGATGGGTTCTGGTGGTATTGGAATAGGATACAGAACGATATAGAACAGCAATCGCTCAGATGGGTTCTGGTGGTATTAGAATAGGATACAGAAGGATATAGAACAGCTATCGCTCAGACGGGTTCTGGTGGTATTAGAATAGGATACAGAAGGATATAGAACAGCTATCGTTCAGATGGGTTCTGGTGGTATTAGAATAGGATACAGAAGGATATAGAACAGCTATCGTTCAGATGGGTTCTGGTGGTATTGGAATAGGATACAGAACGATATAGAACAGCAATCGCTCAGATGGGTTCTGGTGGTATTAGAATAGGATACAGAAGGATATAGAACAGCTATCGTTCAGATGGGTTCTGGTGGTATTAGAATAGGATACAGAAGGATATAGAACAGCTATCGTTCAGACGGGTTCTGGTGGTATTAGAATAGGATGGGATACAGAAGGATATAGAACAGCTATCGTTCAGACGGGTTCTGGTGGTATTAGAATAGGATGGGATACAGAAGGCTAGATTCCACAAGATCTGTGAATCTGGGCAGGAGTGTCTGGGAACAAGATTAGGCAAGGCAAGTTTATTTATATAGCACATTTCATACACAATGGCAATTCAAGGTGCTTTACATAAACAGGAAAACATAAAAATTTAAAACAGATTAAAGATAAAATTAAGGCAATTAAAATGAAAAGAAAAACCAATTAGAAAAATAGTACAGTTAAGAAATAAAAGAGACTGAACGAACCATATAAAATATAGTGCAATCATTTCGGACTTAGCACAGTGTTCATTCAGTAAATGCGTGGCTACACAGATGTGTTTTGAGTCTGGATTTAAAGGTGACTACTGTTGGAGCACATCTGATCTCTAGTGTACTTAAGGGCTCTAAATTAGCTAAAAGGAATGTTGTCTTGTATATAATTCTCTGCCATGTCTTCGTTGAAATCCAACATGACAAAAATAAGTGGCATCTTATAGATGCAGTCTGACATTTTCAAATAAGAAATATTGTTTTAAAACATCCTATATTATGTGTGCATGAAATATAAGCAACCACATTTCTGCACATATAAAATAAGTATTTTTAAATAATACAGAACTTAATGCTCAAATATTTTTTTTTACAATCAATCAAATGAATCAACAATAAAAATAGTTGTTTGTTGCAGCAATAACCAGGTGTGAGAGTACTGACCAGGTGTGAGAGTACTGACCAGGTGTGAGAGTACTGACCAGGTGTGAGAGTACTGACCAGGTGTGAGAGTACTGACCAGGTGTGAGAGTACTGACCAGGTGTGAGAGTACTGACCAGGTGTGAGAGTACTGGCCAGGTGTGAGAGTACTGGCCAGGTGTGAGAGTACTGGCCAGGTGTGAGAGTACTGACCAGGTGTGAGAGTACTGACCAGGGGCCTCATTTATAAAATTTTGCGGTGGTTTGCGTCAGAAGTGGCGTACGGACAAAATATAGGACATGCGTACGGAAAGAAATATTCAGATTTATAAAAGCATGCGCACGCACGTCCTACGCCGTTTTCCCTTTATAAATCACAATCAACTCTAATACGTAGCGCAGCTTTTCCGGCTACATGTCACGCCCTTATTTGCCCATAAATAGTCAGTGAAACGCCCCAAAATTAATATTCATTGATTGAGAAAGCATGGGAAACACGGAGGAAAACTGAAATAAAGCCACTTCACTCAATGTGAAGTAGAAAATATTATTGGCGAGGTGGAAAAGAGGAGGAAAATGTTGTTTGAAGGGCACAGTGTGCCTATTACCAATGGCAAAAAGGCGTTGGAGTGGCAAAAGCTTGCAGACGCTGTAAGAAAGTCGGACTGTGGCCGAAATATAAAGTGGTCAAATATCAGTCGATGTCAAAGCGTCTAGCGCTTCATCGTGAAAGTGTGTCTGCCACGGGTGGGGGGAAATTGGCTATATTACAGCAACATGTCTGCATCCCAAATTATTTTGACATTGGTGGAATGCAAATGCTTTCAATTAATGAACGCATGTTCATTCTCATTCATTGTCCTTATGGCAACATGAGTGCAGTCAATAGCACGATTACATTTGGGAAACCGGACAAATTGTGCTTTTTTGTTTGACTGTTCACCCGCCGTTTATGGAAACTTAATGTAATTACGCGACAAGCCTATTATACCGACTAACACGCCTGGCATAACCCGGCTAAAGGTTGGCTGAGATATCCCTGACCTGTCAGTCCGTTCCATCTGGAAAGTGCCGGTCGCCAGAAATCCTGTTATTAGTGTTATGAAAGGCGCCAATAAATAATATGCATTATTAGGCTATTATTATTATTATTATTATATTCTAACAGTGCAAGATCAGCTATTGTGCGTCATTACGCATTGTGATGGCATGGCTTTTTTAACCATCCATTTGATTGTATCTGAAAATCTACAGAGTTCGGTATTAATCTACTTGTAAATGGAAAATAGTTCTGCACAAATGGAATTTATTGCATATTTCAAAATGGTTAAAACATGCGTCACGATGAAACTCATTTAAAAATGAAAAGAAATAAATGCATATAAATGAACACTATGTTTCTGTATCTGATTACTACAGTTATACTATGAAAACAATATTCCCCATGGACAATAAATACTATCTATTATCTATTTATTATCTATCTATCATCATCTGTTTATTTAACTATCTGCACCGTCAGAATAACAGTTTTAAACATGATTTTGTTCTGTTTACCGTATTATTTATGAGGATGAATTACATAACATGCCAATATTACAGATAATATTTGAGTGTTCTTCTTGCAAATATGTGCAATATGTGCTTCATTTGCATTTACGTTACAATCTTGTTTTATTTTGTTTGTTTTTCACTGCAGGCTGATAATTGTAAGCATGGCTTTGTGACATCTTCATATT
>JACXGM010040590.1:0-10277 GCA_016801145.1 Umbra pygmaea
GTGTGTGTGTGTGTGTGTGTGTGTGTGTGTGTGTGTGTGTGTGTGTGTGTGTGTGTGTGCGTGCGTGCGTGCGTGCGTGTGTGTGGTGGAGTAAATGACACTTCAATGTCAGTCATTCACACTGTTTTATTTTACTACAGTCAAGACCACAGTTAGAAAGACTGTATTAGATCCTAAAAACATTATTTGCAACATCAGGTTTAGTTAAAGTTACTCAAAAATACACTGCCAAGTAGTTTAGACATGGTATATAGCAACATTTTATACCACATACAGTCATATCCTAAAGTTTAGGCAACCCTGAACATTTCCATGATTTTAATTTTTTAAATAATTGGGTGTTTGGATCAGCAAACAGTGTGCAAAATTTATCAAAATGAAAATAGACAGGTGCGTACATTTGGGCACCCCAACAGTTATATCACATCAATAGTTAGTTGAGCCTCCTTTAGCAGAAGTAACAGCCTCCAGACTCTTCCTAAATCCTTTAATGAGTGTCTGTATTCTTGATGATGGTATTTTGGACCATTCCACCTTGCAAAACATAGTTAGGTTCAGTTAAACAGTTCAGTTAGGTTTGATGGTTGCCGAGCATGGACAGCACGCTTCAAAACACCACACAGATTTTCAATGATATTCAGGTCTGGGGACTGGGGTGGCCATTCCAGAACATGGTACTTGTTTCTCTGCATAAATGCCAGAGTAGATTTTGAGCCGTGTTTTGGGTTGTTGTCTTGTTAAAATATCCAGCCCCGGCGTAACTTCAACTTTGTGACTGATTCCTCTACATTATTCTCAAGCCTCTGCTGATATTGAGTAGAATCCATGAGACCCTCAACTTTAACAAGATTCCCAGTACAGGCACCGGACACATAGCCCCACAGCATGATGGAACCTCCACCAAATTTTACTGTGGGTATCAAGTGTTTATGTTTGAATGCTGTGTTCTTTTTCCGCCATGCATAACGCCCCTTGTTATTACCAAATACCTCCATCTTTGTTCCGTCTGTCCACAGCACCTTCTTCCAAAAATGAAGCTGGGTTGTCCAAATGTGCGTTTGCATACCTCAAGCGACTCTGTTTGTGGCATGTGTGCAGAAAAGTTTTTTTCCGCATCACTTTCCCAATCAGCTTCTCCTTGTGCAAATAGTGCTGAATTGTTGAACGATGCACAGTGACACCATCTGCAGCAAGATGATGTTGTAGGTCTTTGGAGGTGGTCTCTGGGCTGTTTTTGACCGTTCTCACCATCCTTCGCCTTTGCCTCTCTGATATTTTACTTGGCCTGCCACTTCTGGCCTTAACAAGAACTGTGCCTGTGGGCTTCCATTTCCTCACTATGTTCCTCACAGTGGACACTGACAGCTGAAGTCTCTACAATAGCTTTATGTAGCCTTCTCCTAAACCATAATGTTGAACAATCATTGTTTTCAGGTCATTTGACAGTTGTTTTGAGGCCCCCATGTTACCACTCTTCAGAGGAGAATCAAAGAGAACAACAACTTGCAATTGGCCACCTTAAATAAGTTTTCTCATGATTGGATGCACCTATCTATGAAGTTCAAGGCTTAATGAGCCAAACCAATTGTGTGTTCCAATTATACAGTGCTAGGTAATTACAGGTACTGAAAAAAAATGTATGCACCTGTCTAAATTCATTTTAATGCATATTGCACATTTTCTGTTAATCCAATGAACCTCATTTCACTATCGAAATATTACTGTGTCCTTCAGTTATTTGATAGATCAAAATGAAATTGCTGATCCAAACACCCAATTATTTATAAATGAAAATTATGGAAATTGTCAGGGATGCCTAAACATTTCCATACGACTGTATATCCCTTTGAAGGATAATGCTTTCAATTGATGAAACCAATGTTTTTGTTTTGGTCAGATTAAGCATTATCTGAATGTATAAATCATATCAGAGCAATTAAATACTCACCTCAGATGTGTTGAAGGTTTCAATTATTGAGCCAGTGGATGTTCGTCTCTGGCTCTAAAAGCAGAGCTGAAATCTCAGAGAAGGTTCTTAGGGATGTCACATTAAGTGTAGACTGCAGAGAAACACGTGGTGAAAGAGTTTAAGGTCTTTTGCATTTTTTAAAGGTTTTGTTCTAGCAGCGATCGGGGAAATGTATGAGAGGTCAAAGAAATAGTTTTAAATTTAATAGCTACATAATGGAGTAAGACACCCAATTCTGTTCCTTGAAATATTGACTGTATATTTATCGATAAAACATGTGGGTGTGATATATATATATATATATATATTTCACATATCGCAAACCCCTGAGGTGCCTTACTGTTTGACATTTGACACACATAGAGAAGGCGGGAGGAAGAATGTTGAACAAGGAAGTGGCTGGTGGAACGTCTAATTAGCCCCTACATTCTCCATCATTTTAACTCCCTTAGCTTTGGGTCACTTGTGCAAATGGCAGTAGTGCCTGAATGCACAAATGGAGGGCAGGGGGTGGAGTGCAAAGAAGGATGTCATTTGGGAATTAGCCATAGACTAATTTCTTTCAAGAGAATCTCCATGCTTGTTCACTCCTTTAATTTTCTCCTCGATTACCGTTGAACTTTTTCTAAAGGAGGCCAAAGAGGACGGAAGAGAGGAGAGATGAGGAAAGTAATGAGAAAATCTCAAGGTCACGTTTCCCGCCTTTTTTAAGACAATAATGGGGGACTGGGCATGGTCAAAGTTCATAATATTGCCAATCGGAGGTCACAACAGGACACAGCTGGTCTTGTTTTCTCTGATAGTTAGCGTAGTGCCACGTACATTTATATCAGTAAAGAATTTTTTCAGTAAAGTAAATCCTCACACTTCGCCTCTTCTTCTCCGACACCTGGCTGCTATCAGAGTTAACACGTCTGTCTGTGTTACTTGGCCCACACTGTTATGTCATTCCAATAAACAACGTTAATGGAGACTAATATGGAGCTGCACACATATCTTTCAGGTGATGAAACTGTCCCAGTAGCTCAAACAGTTAGAGAATTACACATTTTAATGCCTTCTGTCTTTTCTGTAAATTTGTACTATTTTAATCAACTAAAAAAAGTTAACTCAAGACGTTTTGTCACATTTCATTAAATGGAGAACTTGTTAATGTAAAAAATAAACAAAGCATACAATGGGTACAATGGGTCATATTATGGATTTCAGCAAAGACAGGAGTAGACTTCATAGCATAGCGATACAGTATGTAGTTTAAATTAGATTGCAAGGTGTTCACTTTCATTTAAACATTTCTAGTTGTTTTTCAAACAATCATTGGAATATGGTATTGAAAGTGAGTAGAAACCGAATAGCTTTTATATTAAAAATAAATCAAAATAAAATTATTTGTTAGTTCTCAAAACCAACGTTCTGGGGAATTGTCTTGTTGGTTTCCGCCAGTTAACAAGTCAAAATTGTTCTTTAATGGTCAAATCAACCATGCCACCTTTGTCTGCTTTTGAAATGGAATTCTATCGATTTTAAGCAATTGAAGCTTTCTCTGTTCACTAACCTCATTGCTTGTTCAAGCTGCTACGGTGGAGAAATTAAGACCCTCAAAATCAATATTTCCCAATACATTTTATTCATTATAATTCAAGGTCATGTAAATTCCAGGAAAATGCTTTATAACAGTAATCACATTTTGCTTGGTAGAGTTACTGATTCAAATTGATGTAGGAGTATTTTTTTATATTTATATTTATATACAATATATAATTTATCATACAATGGCGACTTACTTACAACCTTTTGCTACACAAATGTTTGATGACATTAGATCCACTATATCCAAGGCCAAAACATGCTAAAACATTTGGCACTGAGTTATGGAACAGAAGCATCACGGGAAAACAGGATACACTCCCTCAGAAGCAAAAAGTTACAAGGGACTGTGATTACTGTTAATAACCAGGGCCCGGTTCCCCAAAACGTTCTTATCGCTAAGTAGTTCTTAACCTATAGGTTAAGGAATAGGTTAAGAACTACTTAGCGATAAGAACGTTTTGGGGAACCGGGCCCAGGTTGTTCATTAAAGAAACAAACATCATTGTATTTTGAGAAAGGCTCTGGTCTTTTAGTTGTTATATGTTGCTTCACCATTATTTTAGCTTAAGGTTTCATCAAGTTAAATTCTCAGGAAGGGTGGCAGAGTTTGGTGAAAAGGTCTAAGCTGCCATTTCTGAGTCCTGGCTCATCTGCAGGTCTGTGCCCTATATCTCTGTCTCCCCCTACAGACCTGTCTCCTTACCCTTTGCTTCCTACTGTCCTGTGGAGAAAATATAATAAATAATACCACAAAAAAAGATTCTTAGGAATGTAGATGGGAAATAATGCACTATCACAACGCTTTTAAATCTATTACCTGCACTCCAGATTGCCAAATCAGCCATTAGATGGTTTTGGCATACCAGTCTAGAGCACATCCATCTTCACAGTCATGACATGTTTGAATAATGGTAAGAATTATGCAACTGCTAAGAACTAAATTAGCAAGCAGCATCGCAACCCTTTATTCAAATTCTTCTAAAGCTACGCAGGTTTGGGCTTGCTTGGGCCCTGGATGAGAGACCAATACTGCTGGAAAAGTGGTGTTGGGAGGCCAGAAGGGGCCACTCATCCCTTTGGTGTAAAGATTATTCCCGATGCCCCAGAGCAGTGATTAGAACATCTGCCCTGTGTAGGGTTCATCTTTTGGATGGGACATAAAACAGGTGTCCTGACTCTGTTGACAATACAAATCCAACCTTTAAAGGTATAATATGTCGTTTTCCAAAACAATAACAAAAGACATACTTTGCATTAAAAAAAGCATACATCACCATACCTACATTATATATATTTCTTAGTTGTGTACTTACATTATCCTAAATGTTTCCACCAACTTTCAAAATCCCCAAGAAATTTGTAATATAATTCTAAGACACGGTACATTTCATTTCATTCATATAACCTTTGACTGCTCTATTTGCTCTACGTTCCAGGTAACCGCCAAACATAACGTGAATAAAGTTATAATACACATTACTCTGTCAGTGAACATTTTTTCTGCCTGAGACGCTAGATTGGAAGGTTGTCATTGACGACGATAACAAAACCCATGATCCCATGCTACTTCCCGACGTCATCCAAGTACATCTTTTGCTATTGTTTTGATTGAGAGACCCCTAGTGGCCAAAAACTACATAATGTACATTTAAACCTGCACTTTGTAACTTTTTATTACACTACAAAAAAACTACAAAAACTATGTTTTAGGATTAGTAAACTTTAGAAACTAGCATATTGGATCCAGGGATGGAAAACTTCAACTTAAATATTACAAAATACAGGCAAAAGTACAAAAGCAAAATCAATACATTCGTATGCAAAGGTTTAGGCATCCCTGACAATTTCCACAATTTTCATTTGTAAATAAGTGGGTGTTTGGGTCAGCAATTATTTTTTGAAATGTCAAATAACTGAAGAACATAGTAATATTTCAGCAGTGAAATTAGGTTCATTGGACTAACAGAAAATGTGCAATATGCATTAAAATGAAATTAGACAGGTGCATAAATTTGGGCACCCTTGTAATTTTGTTGATTTCAATACCTGTAAATACCTAGCACTGATTAAGTGGAACACAATTGGTTTGGTGAGCTCATTAAGCCTTGCACTTCATAGATAGGTGCATCCAATCATGAGAAAAGGCATTTAAGGTGGCCAATTACAAGTTGTTGTTCTCTTTGACTCTCATCTGAAGAGTGGCAACATGGGGGCCTCAAAACAACTCTCAAATGACCTGAAAACAAGGATTGTTTAACATTATGGTTTAGGAGAAGGCTACAAAAAGCTATTGCAGAGACTTAAGCTGTCAGTGTCCACTGTGAGGAACATAGGAAATGGAAGACCACAGGCACAGTTCTTGTTAAGGCCAGAAATGAATGGCCAAGTAAAATATCAGAGAGGCAAAGGCGATGGATGGTGAGAACGGTCAAAAACAGCCCACAGACCACCTTCAAAGACCTACAACATCATCTTCCTGCATATGCTGTCACTGTGCATCATTCAACAATTCAGAACACTTTGCACAAGGAAAAGCTGTACGGGAGAGAGATGCAGAAGAAACCTTTTCTGCACACATGCCACAAATACAGTTGCTTGAGGTATGCAAACGCACATTTGGACAAGCCAGCTTCATTTTGGAAGAAGGTGCTGTGGACTGATTAAACAAAGATGGAGTTATTTCGTCACAAGGGGCATTATGCATGGCGGCAAAAGAACACAGCGTTCCAACACAAACACTTGCTACCCACAGTAAAATTTGGTGGAGGTTCCATCATGCTGTGGGGCTGTGTTGCCAGTGTCGGTACTGGGAATCTTGTAAAAGTTGAGGGTCTCATGGATTCCACTCAATATCAGCAGATACTTGAGAATAATGTAGAGGAATCAGTCACAAAGTTGAAGTTACGGGGGGGCTGGATATTTCAACAAGACAACGACCCAAAACACTGCTCAAAATCTACTCTGGCATTATGCAGAAGAACAAGTATAATGTTCTGGAATGGCCATCCCAGTCCCCAGACCTGAATATCATTGAAAATCTGTGTGGTGATTTGAAGCGTGCTGTCCACGCTTGGCAACCATCAAAACTAACTGAACTGGAGATGTTTTGCAAGGAGGAGTGGTCCAAAATACCTTCATCCAGAGTCCAGACACTCATTACAGGCTATAGGAAGCGTCTTGAGGTTGTTGTGTCTGCTAAAGGAGGCTCAACTAAATACTGATGTAATGTTTTTGTTGGGGTGCCCTAATTTATGCACCTGTCTATTTTCATTTTGATGCAAATTGCACATTTTCTGTTCATCCAATAAACCACATTTCACTACTAAAATATTACTGTGTCCTTTAGTTATTTGATATATCAAAATGAAATTGCTGATCCAAACACCCAATTATTTTATAAATGAAAATAATGGAAATTTTCAGGGGTGCCTAAACTTTTGCATACAAATGTATTTTAAAATATTTAACAAGCAACAAATGCATATTATGGACAAAATAATGTTTTTTTAGAAATTGGTTATCTTGTCCCTGTATTATTAGTGTGTTCAATAAAAACATATATATATACAAAATAATTGAAAAACAATATACGTAAAATTTGTGCAGACAGGACAAATAAATGGAAAGTAACATAGAGCAGCTTTAAGTCTAACACAGCTAAAAAAGTTAAGGGAACTCTCAAATCCCGCATCTTATCTCGATGAATGAAACATATTAAAGATCAAACTTTTTTACTGTACATTGTGTAGTTTGTTGAGAACAATATGACGTAACACCGGTCCATGTAAACTAAAATCACTAACCGATTGAGGGCTTGATTCATACTCACACTGAAAATCAAAATAATCAATTGAAATCAAAGGCTATTCGATCTTGCATGAAATTCATTAAGGCAAATCATAAAGTGACTCAGTAGTGTGTATTGCCCCCCCATGTGCCTGTATGCACTCAGGACAACGACTGGGCATGCTCCTGATGAGTTGGCGAATGGTGTCCTGGGGGATCTCCTCCCAGACCTGGATCAGGGCATCAGAGAGCTCCTGGACAGACTGTGGCGCTACTTAGGGGTGTTGATTTGTGCATGTGTAAGAAAAACAATACAAAAAGCCAATCTCAGATGTGGAAGGAATATCTGTCTGTACCGGCCTATTTTGGGTAATCAGTATCACACTCCAGAGCAAGATCCCTAAACAAAGGCTGCAAATCAGTATTCACCAAAATTAACTAAGCAACACAACATCAACACGGTAGTTTTTAAGAATTAAGTCAGTATGTACATAGGCTATTACGAATTAATGATTTCTGTGCACAGCCCATTCTATATTTTTACACAATGTGTTCCTTTCCATAAATACAATATTAGTTCATAATATCAACTCAATTGAGACATTCAGGTTGTTTATGTTTTACACTTCAGGGCTTTGAGGATGCGGCCCCAGTAATAGCTTTGACCTATTCCCAAACTCATCTCTCTTCTTGCCCAACAGCTCAGCCTGCCATCCGGCATCTGTGTTCCACAGCCATTTATTCCATCTGCTGTGTGCCGCTGTAATCTAGGGGAGCACTTGAGGTCCCTGGCAGACCCGGCCCCGTCCAGGAATGACAAGGGTCGGTTGTGTAGCCACGAATTACCCTAATCGATCTTCTCTCCACTTGTCTTGGCATGTTTCTGCCAGCACACGGCATCGAGCCCCTACCGATTAAACCAGTAGTCTATGGGCTGATGCAAAGTGAAAATAATTCACACTAGAACTTCAAGCTCTCTTTGTCTCACACCTATTCAACCTGTCCTTCCTGGTGAAAGAGAGAATGAGAAAACGAGATTCACATGTAATGTAGTTTGAAGCGACTGACAAAAAAAATCTTCGCAATCATATTTTTGCACATTATTCAGAAGCCTTCATAGTCTCCAAACCCCTTTTGAAGTCTTGCTACGCATTCTGTCCATGCTGACAGGCCGATAGCAAAGGGTGAAATGATCTACTGTACTGTATTGCTGATATGCCCAGTGCTGCTCTGTAATTCCTACATGGGAACTGTTCCACGCATGATATTATATAGTGTTCAGATAAATAAGTAGAGTCGAGCGGCCCATTCCCCCATACTCCTAAGACTACAGTGAATATTTAACACAGCAACATGTTCTACAGATGGAAAGGGAACTATCGGCAGTCACTAAGAGAAGACGAGAGATGAGAGCTGATGAAAGGGGGAGGGGTGGCTGGAGGAGACGTGAGGAGAGCTCTGTCCTTGGGAGAGGCAGGGTCACAGCTCTGGCCAAGCTAATTACCTCCGAGAGGCCACACTGCTTGGCCTGGCAGTAACACATCTCTCAGGATGAGAGTACTGGCAGCTCCACGTTCAGGGGCACATTTTGATGTCATAAAAAAGTGCCTGCGTCATCTAAAGGGACCGTGTCATTTGAAATAGCTTGCGTTGCATTTTATTTCCGCAAAGAGTTTAGAAAACAAGAGATTTGCAGTTTTGCTGATTTTTTTTATTCGCCTTGTATTGCCTTCCAGTCCGATGTATGTAGAAATAGCACAATCGTTTGACAGCCAATTAACAGCTACTTGCTATCAACTGATTCAGGTACCAAAAAATGCTGCATAGCATATTAAAACAGATGGAAAAATGCAGATTTATAAAGAGCAAACAACTCAGGCAGGTGGGCTCAGCGGACTGACATATAAACTCATATTAATGTCGTTCTCTATCATTGCAAACTCTCCCCATGAGAATTTTCCCAACATAACAACTACTTAATCAAATAGGCACGACCAATATTTCTAAAAACATCACTGGAATGAACAAAAAAACAAACACTGACCAACAGTACACTGAACAGCAGCTATAAGCCAGGAAACTAAGCAGAATGCTAGCAGGGCCATAGCTGGCTGGATATCTCCCATCCAGACGTTATCTTCAGGATTAACGCAGGCTAAACCCCCCCCCGCCCCTACACACACACCCACTTTGCCGCGCATTAGGCATTGATGCGGCTCTTCTGTCTGTTTATTTGTTAGCTGTGAATTAGCAATCCCGCTTTGATGTCATTATAATGCCACTGTATGGAAGATTCAAGATAAAATTATAGAGGGTTTAGCTCATAAGCTTGTTATTCCGCAGGATTATAGGGGGCCACAGATGAAGGATAATTCTCATTCTTTTTCGGGGACAAACTGGATTAGGCACCTCTGTATTTCAGCAGCCATATCAAATAGTTCTATCTGGTTCTCTAATACGGCCATGAACACCCAAAACAGCAGAAGAGTGACTGCCGGTTTAGGATCTGGGGAGTCCTGTGTGTGGAGGATTTCCCTGGCTTTATCTCTAAACCTCTACTGTCCAACAAACACACATACCCACAGTGCTCCTGAGCCAGAGAAAAACAACAATAATATAAACAATTTACCATCACTGTAAAATTATGTCATTGATTCATATTTTTCTGAAATAAAACACAATAATATGAATCTGATATTGTGTTACATTCTGATGCTGATGGACTATTATTATTGCCCATAGGAAGGCAAAATCCAAAAAAAGATCTCATCATATTCTCTTTTGTTGCTCCTAGACAACAATGAGCTCTGTTTAACACCAACATGAGATTACGAGCACTGTCTCGTAATTCTCACATTTTGCTCAGGAGAATGAACCACACATAACCTCATCTTTGTCTTTCTTGTATCCAACTCAGAGATCTCAAATGGAT
>JACXGM010040591.1:0-10267 GCA_016801145.1 Umbra pygmaea
CAAGGGAGAGGCAGTGTCCTGTGCCCTGGGCCGGGTGTAACTGGGAGCCCTGGCACAAGCAGGGTGTCTTGGAGCCCTGGCACAAGCAGGGTGTCTTGGAGCCCTGGCACAAGCAGGGTGTATTGGAGCCCTGGCACAAGCAGGGTGTCTTGGAGCCCTGGCACAAGCAGGGTGTATTGGAGCCCTGGCACAAGCAGGGGTTCTTGGAGCCTTGGCACAAGCAGGGAGTCTTGGAGCCCTGGCACAAGCAGGGGGTCTTGGAGCCCTGGCACAAGCAGGGTGTTTGGGAGCAGTTGCACAAGCAGGGGGTCTTGGAGCCCTGGCACAAGCAGGGTGTCTGGGAGCCCTGGCACAGGCAGGGGGTCTGGGAGCCAGGACGGCGGCGTCAGCGACGGGGGTCCGGACGGCGGTGTCAGCGACGGGGGTCCAGAGGACAGAGGAGGTTTCGGCGGTGGGGAGCCTGCTGCTGGAGGCTCTGGTGGTGAAGGCTGTGGGCGGTCTGCTGGAGGCTGTGGGGTGGCCTTCTTGGAGAGTGAACCCCTTGTGGTCCTCCAAAAGAGGGTGATCTGCCTCCCACAAGGCTAGGGTGAAGGAAAGGGCCCCACCCTCCAATAGGGAAATAGAGAGGGCTACCCGGTCCCTCTCTGGTAGCAGGCCAACCTCCTGTCTCCTCTGTAGGCCCCTAACCCTCCCTATTCTGGAAATAGGGTCCCTGACGTGGGACATGAGGGAAGCCCTAGAGGGTGTGGTAGGAGCCCCATGGAAGCTATCCTGAGAGCTAGTTGGGCTACTTTAGCTAGCCTGAACGCTAGTGGGGCTACATAAGCCAGCCTGAACGCTGGTGGGGCTACATGAGTTGGCCTGAAAGCTAGTGGGGCTACATGAGCTAGCCTGAAAGCTAGTGGGGCTACATGAGCTAGCCTGGAAGCAAGTGGGGCTACATGAGCTAGCCTGAAAGCTAGTGGGACTACATGAGCTAGCCTGAGAAGTACAGGTGCTAACCTGCCTGCTAGGGGGGCTAGTACTCAGACGGGGGGCCCTGGAATGCGGACCACTGCCCTGGACCTGAGAACTAAGGGGCTTAGCAGGAGAGCTGGGGCTGACTGAGGTAGCCTTTATGCTAGGGGACCTACCGGGAGGGCTAGCACCCTGGATCCTGTCCTTAAGGAGATTCCAGGCCTTCCTGACTTCGTCCCGGTAGGCATCTCCTTCCTCCTCCGAGAGCGAGATGTCCTCCTCTCCCTCGAAGCAGCCCTTAG
The DNA here is from genome assembly GCA_016801145.1 of Umbra pygmaea. Lineage (NCBI taxonomy): Eukaryota > Metazoa > Chordata > Actinopteri > Esociformes > Umbridae > Umbra > Umbra pygmaea. The sequence continues at coordinate 1,260 of JACXGM010040591.1, forward strand.
CAGCCTCCTCTTCCTCCATGTGGAAGTACTCCTCGTCGGAGCTGTCGACGTCCCACATGGATGCTACTCGGACCTGCTCAGTAGGCTGCTCACTCCTGGTAACGGAGGAAGAGCGAGAACATGCAGCCAACGCCCCCCCAAAAAACTTCCCACAGAGAGAGAGGGGTAATCTCTCTTCGGCTCCGTCGTTGCGCCTTCGCTGTCTGCATAGAAGAATGGTCTAAAATTCCTCCACATGTGTTCTTTAACCTTGTCAAACATTACAGGAAGAGACTCCATGCAGTTATCTATGCCAGAGGTGGTTGCACTAAGTATTAAATGCTGAAGGAATGCCAATAATTATGAAACCTTCATTTTGGTGAAATTACTTGTGTTAAAAAATTGTATGATTTTTAGAGCTGTCAGTTAAACGCGTTATTAAAGGCGTTAACTCAAACCCATTTTAATGGCGTCAATTTTTTTATTGCGAGATTAACGCAAACCCAGTTCACAACGTTTGGCCTAGCAAACTTTGTAGTTTTTTTCACATGCTGTTGCAACAACTAGTAACGTTAGAAAAACTACAACACAACACCGGATCTAGTTAGAGCGGAAAAAAAACAACAGGCACGCCGAACACACTTGTTTGGGCTTGCGTTGCAAGCTGACCAAAGAGTAGTAGGTTACATTATGTTTTGAGTGGATGGCGAGCGCAAGATGCCGAAATGGATGGCAATAAAATTCTGAATGGAAAGTTAACTTTTAAAAAGTTGTCAAATGGTTCCATTGACAAGAACAAAGTGTGTTTGGTCGTTGTGAACTGAGCTATCATTGCAGCACATCCAGTCTGAAATATCACTTGATGGCCAAGCACACAGATGATGCGAATTCTCCGCCCCCTCGTCAAAGCCAGGCGACAATGGATGACTGTATGCCAATGTTGTTTCAACAAAAAAACATTTGCACAATGCAAGCCGATCCACTTTTCCATGTAGATAAGAGTATTAAAATGAGAAAAAAATTATACAGCATCATGATAAATTGCAGAAGGTGTAACGGTTTTGTAGTGTAGAGGGATGGGAGACCAGACAGGCAACAGATGTAGTTGGTTGTTTAATGATAACTTGGTAGCAGCAGGCAGAACAGAGTGGCGAGTGCACAACGATGGATGTTAACTCATACTAATGCTTCATAGAGACACATAATATGCTATGCTCTATAGCGGCATAGAACGCTCACAGCTAACATCACTACGTACACAATTATCTCCAACCACTTGAATATCTTTATACTTACATTACCGAAGGATATAGAAGGGAGGAACACAACATTCCAAAGTAACCGTCACTTCTTTCAATGTCCGGCATCTCTCTCTCAGTCTGTTCCTCTTTTGTAGCCTGTTGCCAACTAGCTGATGACACGGCTGACGTTAGTTACTAATCAGACTAATGCCAGCACAGTACAATTACCTATAGTCTTGCGGGAACAGACTGTGAGTGAGATGTCAGACTTAAAGTGACCTACACATATAAACCATAGAACAGAACCACCATGCAATGCATTGAATATATAAAGGAAAACACAAACACCTATAAACATAGGTCCAAGCTCAGCTCATGATAACGCCAGCCCACCCAGGGCTAGACGTTACAGTACGCCCCCCTAAAAAGCCTCGACTCCGGGGAGGCTAGAGCAAAGGGGAGTTTGGGTGGGGCCGAAACAACCACCCCCAAACAGTCAGAACCCCCCCACACAGTACTCACCCAGGCGGAGGGGCCGCCGGGGGTCGTCGGCCAACCATCCCTCCACGAACAGCAGGCAGGAGTGTGAGCCCAGGGTCAGGCCGAGCAGAGGGCCTGGGGTCAGGCCGAGCAGAGGGCCTGGGGTCAGGCCGAGCAGGGGGCCGGGGTCAGGCCGAGCAGGAGGCCCGGTGACTGGTGGAGCAGAGGGCCCGGTGACTGCCGGAGCAGGGGGCCCGGTGACTGGCGGAGCAGGGGGCCCGGTGACTGGCAGAGCAGGGGGCCCGGTGACTGGTGGAGCAGCAGAGGGCCCTGTGTCCCCAAAACCAAGCAGTGAGAGCAAATAGAGAATTCATAAGCCTCAAGAATAGAAAAGCCACATTAGACTTTGTTAGACAACATCTACAAAAGCCAGCCAGGTTCTGGAACAGCATTCTTTGGACAGATGAAACTAAGATCAACCTGTACCAGAATGATGGGAAGAAAAAGGTATATAGAAGGCTTGGAAGAGCTCATGATTCGAAGCATACCACATCATCTGTAAAACACGGTGAAGGCAGTGTGATGGCATGGGCATGCATGGCTTCCAATGGCACTGAGTCACTTGTGTTTATTGATGATGTGACTGAAGATAGAAGCAGCTGTATGAATTCTGAAGTGAATATGGATATATTGTCTGCTCAGATTTAGCCTAATTCACTGACTGACCAACACTCAAAACATACTACGAAAGCAAATAAGTTAAATATTCCGCAATGGCAGAGTCAATCAGCTAAACTCAACCCAATCGAGCAAGCATTTCACTTCCTGAAGAAAAACACTTAAGCCAGAAAGACCTAAGGGGAGTGTGTATGAAAATGGTTACAATTTCTAAACACTTCATGCTATAATTTTGTTAAATCCCTACAATCAAAGCTGAAAGTTTCCACTTCAATTGCATCTCGGTTGTTTGAATTCAATTCCATTGTGGTGGCGCACAGAGGCAAAATTATGAAAGTTTGGTCGGTGTCCAAACCTATGATCGAAAAGCCATTGAGAAACATCTAAAAATGTAAGTGTGTCTGCATTCTGACATGCATTCTACACAATAATTAATGATCGCAAATTATAATGCAAAAATATTTTACACTGATTTTCCTAAATTGTCGATGTAAATGACAGTCAGTATCATTTTTAAGTCACAAACCATTAGGGTATAAGTCAAATTTCATTGAACAAACCACCCAATGAAAACAGTATTTCTTTCAAAAATAAAAAACTCATTATGCACCGTTCAAAGTAATTATGCACAACAGAGTTTCAAAACATTTTATAGGATGGAAAGAACTAAAAATTGTCAATTGTTGAATTTACAGCATCAGCGTCATATTTACTTAAATCAAAATCTATTTCAATCAAACACATCTTAACAGGGAAAGTAACATGTTAACATAGGGTCCCTTCTTCGATATAACATTCTCAATTCTTGCATCCATTGAACTTGTGAGTTTAGGGAGAGTTTCTGCTTGAATTTCTTTGCAGGGTGTCAGAAAAGCCTCCCGAGCTGCTGTTTGGATGCGAACAGCTTCCCATCCTCGTAGATCTTTTGCTTGAGGATGCTCCAAAGGTTCTCAATAGGGTTGAGGTCAGGGGAGGATGGGGGTCACACCATGGGCCCCATCTTACACCCAGCGCAATTGACTTTTTACACCAACGCATGTATCATTCTGTAAATTAGGGAATGAATTTGCATTCGTTGGGCAGTTCAGCGAAAAGAAGAGGCGTGTTCCGGCACAAACGTTCCCTGATGCCATCTTGCAGTTCCCAAAATCAATTCCGCCACTGACCACAGTTCTTCTTTTTGTACCATGAAAGAACGTGGTCAGTCAGAAACTCTATATACTTTGCTGTGGTCATTTTCACAACTTCAGGGACCCTAAAGGGGCCTACCAGCTCTCTCCCCATGATTCCGGCCCAAAACATGACTCTGCCCCCTCCTTGCTGACACCGCAGCCTTATTAGGACATCGTGGCCATCCACTAACCATCCACTACTCCATCCATCTAGACATCCAAGGTTGCATGACACTCATCAGTAAACAAGACTGTTTGAAAATTAGTCTTCATGTATTTCTGGGCCCACTGACACCGATTATGCTTGTGTGCATTGGCTAGGGGTGGCAGAATAGTAAGTAGTTTATGCACAACTGCAAGCCTCTGGAGGATCCTACATCTTGAGGTTTGTGGAACTCCAAAGACACCAGTAGCTTAAAATACCTGTTTGCTGCTTCATAATGGCATTTTAGCAGCTGCTCTCTTAATCCAATGAATTTGTCTATCGGTAACCTTCCTCATTATGCCTGGACGAATCCGTCTTTGCTCTGAATCAGCCACAAATCTCTTCACAGTACGAGCATCACGCTTAAGTTTTTGTGAAATATCTAATGTTTTCATACCTTGTCCAAGGCATTGCACTATTTGATGCTTTTCCGCAGCAGAGAGATCCTTTTTCTTTGCCATATTGCTTGAAACCTGTGGCCTGCTTAATAATGTACTACATCCTTCTTAAGTAGTTTTCCTTTAATTGGGCTCACCTGTCAAACTAATTATCACAGGTGTTTGAGATTGATTTCAGTGATCCAAAGAGCCTGGAAACACAATAACATTTATGAGTTTGATTGAAAAACTAAATATTTAATGATTATGACACTTAATAACTGAAACAGCGCACTGTTATTAGGGTAACAAGGTACATTTCCAACTGCGAAGGTGAAAGGTTTGTTGTTGTGTACGTGAGCAGGACAGTTAACCTTAATTGTTTCAAAGTTGTTGCTGCAAAGAATAATCGGTTCTTAATACACTTGCTTGTTAAAAAATAAAAAATTCTAATACAAATCTAATATATGGAAGTTTGCTTTACCATCTGAACAATTATTACACTGGTGAGGAGCAGCCGCGGTCGGTGGATCTTAATTTGGGGGCGCAGGCTCATATTACTGTCCAGACTGGGAGAAACGGAATGGTATTGCACACTGGGTTTAGTGCGTTGCGCATCGTTCAATTCGCTCTGCTCCGGAGCGTAACATGAGCCCGCCCTCCCCAATTAAGATCCACCGACTGCAGCTGGTGAGTAGCCTCCTACACATTAGCAAATTGTCCCCACCAATAGTATCAGAGGGTAGAAAATAGAACAGTCTCTGTCTTTTCCTGCATTCGTTTGTGCATTCTATGTGTAACCTATACAAAACATAAAAAAGATCAATTTTGACAGGGAACAACATTTTTTGTTTGCGTCATCACAACATTTGATTTCGTCATCACAGCAAAAGGGAACCAACCAACAATGTGTACCTAAATATTTGGCTGGTGAATGCACATGTATGTCTAATGTGTCACATGCATAGGTTTGTCATATGTAAAACAACCGATTGTAGGCCAAGAGTCTACACACCATAGAAAACCTTTAACACTACAACAGTAGCTATAGCCCCCCCCCCGCGGTGCCTTATAGCTTAAGAATATTATTTCTCACTTACCTCAGCATCCAATCTACTGTCCCTCACATCTGACTCTTCTCCTGACTCACAAAAGCAGTTCAGGGCTATTAATGCCAGTCTGGTGTCCTTTATTACAAGGGATGAAAATTATTTACAAAAGAACAAATGTCAGACCTGTCTGATAGCCAGGGTTTTTTTCCTGCCTCTTCCTGGACATCCCCTCACAAAAGCAGTTAAGGGCTATTAATGCCAGTCTGGTGTCCTGTATTACAAGGGATGAAATTTATTAACAACAAAACAAATGTCAGAGCTGTCTGATAGCCACCGTTTTATCCCCCAATCCAGACAACAGGAAAGTGGCACAAGAAGCTAGGTCACAGCTGGGATGGATGGGACTTTTCACACCAAAAAGGCTGGCTAGGTAACAATAGAGGCTATAGTGTTGTACAGGCTTGCTAACATGGTTAATAATATAGCATAGTGAATACAACACCTTCAAATAGTTATGGCAAGCAGATGGGGGAGTTCCCATACATAAATGATTTTGGAAGTAATCTGAGAAAACATCATCTAGTTAGATGGCTATACAGCTAGAGTACAACTCATTTCTTGACAATACCAAGCCAGCAATATTTCCCGTCATCTAATCTACTACAGGACACTTTACCAGCCACTGCCACAGTTAGCTAACTAGTAGCTTAGCTGCAGTTAATCATGTTACCTTCTTACTAAAAATGTATTAATTCTGCTTAATTAGTTGCTTAACCAATAGCGTAGAAACTGTGGGAAGTCTTCTTAATTAGTTTGCTTAATCCATATTGTAACTGTTGGTAGTGATAATAGGGGTTGAACATTTCAAACCACCCTTAAAGCTGCATTGTGTAAGAATTGCTCCCATCTAGTGGTGAAATTGTATATGACAAGCAACTGAATACGGATCTAGCACTTCGCGTTATTATACCAGCAAAAAAATACTTGAGTAATTAGTTCAGCCCCTAGAAAGTAACTTGTTCCTCTGTGTAACACCAGTTAGTTGTAGGTGGGTCAGATGTCTCAGTGGTTAAGGGCCTTGTCCATGATCAGCATTCAACGCCTTGCTCTTCACTATGTAGGGTGCATACTGATACAGCTATAGCCCTGTAGCTAGCTTGCAGGCTAGTAGTTGTTGCTATTCTAACTGAAATTATTTCATGCCAATGTCATACGATTTCAGCGTTAAATTGTAGTTCAGGCTACTCTGACAAACATAAAATTACTTTTTCTTTTTTATTTCATGTATACAACGACAACACATACTGCAATGCTATTGGTTGCGCTTCTGGAGGTCAGTGTCGGTGGAGGGAGGGGCGGAGCTGTCAACTGATCACCATCTGGTGGTGAGTTGGATCATAGGGTGGGGGAAGACTCTGGACAGACCTAGTAAGCCCAAACGTGTAGTGTGGGTGAACTGGGTACATCTGGAGGAGGCCCCTGTCCAAGAGATCTTCAACACACACCCCCGGTGGAGCATTTCTGGCATCCCTGTGGAGGTTGGAGGAATTGAACCTGAGTGGGAAATATTCAAAGCTTCCATTGCTGAAGCTGCGGCGGTAGGCTGTGGTCTTAAGGTCTTAGGTGCCTCAAGGGGCGGTAACCCTCAAACACCATGGTGGACAATGGTGGTCAGGAAAGCTGTCTGACAGAAGAAGGAGTCATTCAGGGATATGCTATCCCAGGAGACACTGGAGGCAGTTACAGGGCACCGATGGCTCAATATATATATATATTACTACACATTTTTGGTTATTGTTCTGTTAATTTACCATAACACGGAAAGATCCACAATACCAGGTACCCCAGGAGATAATGTTGGAGGTACTGTGGGAGTATGGAGTGAGGGGGTCTCTTCTCAGGGCCGATCTCTGTACGCTCAAAGCGAGAGCTGTTTCCAGGGTCTTGGCAGTATGTCGGGAACATATACACAAGTTTGTTCCCGTGTGGGTTGGCCTCACCAGGGCTACACTTTGTCACCAATCCTGTTTGTGATATTCATGGACAGGATATCGAGGCATAGTCATGGTGGGGAGGGGTTGCAGTTCGGTGGGATGACGTGGTCCTGATGGCATAATCAGTCAGTGACCTTCAGCACTCGATCGGTTCAGAGCAGAGTGTGAAGCGGCTGGGATGAGGGTTAGCACCTCTAAATCTGAGACCATGACTCTCAGCAGGTAATTAATGGATTGCATACTCCAGGTAGGGAATGAGTCCTTACCCCAAGTCAAGGAGTTTAAGTACCTTGGGGTCTCGTTCGCGAGTGAAGGGACAATAGAGCGTGAGATTGGCCGGAGAATTGGAGCAAAGGGGGCGGTGTTACATTCACTTTATCGCACCATTGTAATGAAAATAGAGCTGAGCCGGAAGGCAAAGCTCTCGATCTACCAGTCAATCTTCGTTTCTACCCTCACCTATGGTTATGAAGGCTGGGTCATGACCGAAAGAACGAGATTGTGTGTACAAGTGGCGGAAATCTCAGGATGTTGGCTGATGTCTCCCTTAAGGGCGAGACACACCAAACAAGTCTTAACAACTCGTCGGTGCGACTCTACGGATTGTACGGTTGCCCACGTCAGGCCGATTCGTCTTGGTCTTTGGGTAAAAAATAGCACTCGAACACACTGCCTTTGCACGGCCGACCGCCTAAGCCCCACCTACATTGTGCGCATGCGTGAGAGGAAATATCTCTCCATACTGGCAGGCGGGGGTAATCTGTACTTTCGATCATAAAAAGGGGACGCCGGAAGCTCTGCAGCAATGCGGATATATAAATCGTTGTTGACGTACCGGGGAAGATCATTTTCTCACTGGTAATAATTTAGATAACACTCGTGGAGAACAATGTCAGACGAAGAATTGGAAACGATACTGGCATTTGGGAGCCCTCTGTCTTTTGTTGGTTAAAGAAGCGACTCGTGAAGCAACTTCTCAGTCCAAACAAACTACTGTACAGGGACTGCATCTACTTTAGGGAACTCAGTGATAAACACTGCACTTCTTGGCTACAGGTAAGCAAGGTAATGATGGCTATATTATACTTCATTTCGAGCCGTATGCTACGTTTTATTTCAGTGATGAAAAATTAAAGTGCTTAAAAACACATATAAACATCAATTCCTTCCATAAGCTGGTCTGCCATAAATAATGAATTATATAACTGAGTTATGTTCTTATTGTTTTACAGGCGAAAGATTCAGGATCCTTTCTTACCAGTTCCAAGTCGGGTTGTCAACAATCCGTCAAATTGTTACAGAAACATGTGAAGCAATATACCATGTTTTGAAAGACATATCCAAAGGTATGTGTGGACTTTTAATTTGAGTTTCTGTAGATTGGATGCTGAGGTGAGTGATAAATAATATACTTAAGCTATAAGGCACCAGTATACCACTGCTGAGAGCTGTTCATAGACATGATGCATTGCGGAGTGCCTAGAGACAGCGATTAACCATAGTATATTGGCAATATATAAATGACTCCCCAACATGCTGGCTATCATGCTGTTAATAATACAGAATAGCCCTCTGTACCTGATTAGTGTAACACGTGTCATGGTTCTCAGTGTTCAAGTTTTTCTATGGTGAGTAGTCTACTGGCCTACAATCTGTTGTTTTCCATTTGACAAAGCTATGCATGTGACTTAATTCTACATTGCAAAAACACATTTGTATACACTCACCAGCCACTTCATTAGGTACACCTTGCTAATACCAAAGAGCTTTGTGACATGGCTGTGCGTTTCCAGTGACTGAAATGTAATATCTAATCAAATGTTCTAGTAA
>JACXGM010040592.1:0-10277 GCA_016801145.1 Umbra pygmaea
ATATGCAAAGTGTCCGCATGGATTCGAACTCGCAATTGCAACACGTCTGCATCGCGTTGGTATAGAAAACAGAATATATGCAAAGTGGATCCGTGGCAGTTCCACGGAATATTCAGCCATTCCGTGGAACTGCCACGGAGTTTGAAGTTAAGTATCCGTGGTAGTATCACGGATTTCTGAGAGATCACGTTGTAAATTACACAGATATTAAATTACACAGATATTAAATTACACAGATATTAAATTACATAGATATTAAATTACATAGATATTAAATTACACAGATATTAAATTACATAGATATTAAATTACACAGATATTAAATTACACAGATATTAAATTACATAGATATTAAATTACATAGATATTAAATTACACAGATATTAAATTACACAGATATTAAATTACATAGATATTAAATTACACAGATATTAAATTACACAGATATTAAATTACACAGCTTTCATAGCAGTGGTTTGTAACTCGGGTTTACAATATTTAAGATCATTTATTTGAATGTTACCATTTTGATATTTTAAAGAAGAATTTTAAAGCTTTGTGTGGTAGATCATATTTCCCTCCATAACAGTTTTTTACGCCGGGGAGATACAATATCGAGCCATCTATACATTTGACCTGAATTACACAGAAGAGTGAGGTCGGAGGGCTAAATTTGTTATTCTGCATCCAACACTCTCCACGGATTACAGACAACCCAGAAAGTATATTTTCTTCTAGATTTAGTTCCTTTTGCCAAGCAAGTATCTTGACAAAACCACAAAATGTGGCCGGGAGCAAGACCCCTTTGGGTGCCAAATGATTTTGGATACCGGGAGAATTCTAGGGCTAGGACATACCGGGAGAATTCTAGGGCTAGGATATGCAAGGTTTGGTTCTAGTGAATAATTAGAGGTTTTCTGAATATCCAGGACCAAGATCAATATATAAGTCATGGGGCTTATCATGCTGGAAAAGTCTTTCTGTCATTATCGTTCACTGCCTTGAGGTGAAAAATGTTATTCTCCTTTGGTTTGTTATTCCCCTCTAATGTTCCCTCTGCAGGACTTAGAATTGCTAGAAGATTGATATGAACTGAATGGAAAGTCTGAGTCATCATCTGTAAGACCAAAACTGCGAAGGTTTTTGTCCCTAGTTGCAGGTGTAATTTGGAGATCGCCCACACTGCTGGGTGGATGAGGGCATTTGAAGTGAGTTTGCCATGATAACTGGTGCACACATGCTAACTTTGAATTTGTAAATACAAGGTTTTCTCTTATTTCTCTTTTCAAATTGTAATACAGCAACAAACAAAAAAGTCCATCACACATTTTGTTCTTAACGCAAAACCAATTTAAATAATAAGAATAAAGTAAAACAATGTATTCTTTGTCCTTAGAGTATTACTTTCCAAAAAAAAAGTTGCAACAAGTAAGTAGTCGATGGTCATTTGCTTTGAGTAGTGTGCAGGAGAGTAGCTCAGGAGCGTCCTTCTTCAAGTTTTTCACAAGATGGAATGGGCCGATTTCCTAAACTAGACAACTTTTAACTGTTCAGTGTCAAACTCCAGCTTAAATCCATAAAAAAACATGTTGTCCGTATCATTTCTTTCCTTATGCACACTGATTTGCTGACGTCCAAACTTCATAGTCAACATCCAATTATATAGTTGGACTTCGTGTTCACAACTTGACCAGGTTGCCGTGAAAATTTTTATTTTTTATATTGTTATCTATCACATGTACAGCTATGATGACAAAAAAAAGGTACATAGCAAACTTTTCTTCCCCATACCCTCCCCCTTCCCTCCTCTATATCCACCCCACCCGATTCCCCTACCCCCAAACCCCACACAAAACACCCAGACGAAAACACATCACATGGACATACATACAGTGCCTTGCGAAGGAATTTGGCGACCTTGAATTTTTCGAACTTTTGCCACATTTTAGGCTTCAAACATAAAGATATGAAACTGTAATTTTTTGTGAAGAATCAACAACAAGTGGGACACAATCATGAAGTGGAACAAAATTTATTTAAATATTTCAAACTTTTTTAACAAATAAAAAACTGAAACATTTGACGTACAAAATTATTCAGCCCCCTTAAGTTAATACTTTGTAGCGCCACCTTTTGCTGCGATTACAGCTGTATGTCGCTTGGGGTATGTCTCTATCAGTTTTGCACATCGAGAGACTGACATTTTTGCCCATTCCTCCATGCAAAACAGCTCGAGCTCAGTGAGGTTGGATGGAGAGCGTTTGTGAACAGCAGTTTTCAGTTCTTTCCATAGATTCTCGATTGGACTCAGGTCTGGACTTTGACTTGGCCATTCTAACACCTGGATATGTTTATTTGTGAACCATTCCATTGTAGATTTTGCTTTATGTTTTGGATTATTGTCTTGTTGGAAGACAAATCTCCGTCCCAGTCTAAGGTCTTTTGCAGACTCCATCAGGTTTTCTTCCAGAATGGTCCTGTATTTGGCACCATCCATCTTCCCATCAATTTTAGCAATCTTCCCTGTCCCTGCTGAAGAGAAGCAGGCCCAAACCATAATGCTGCCATTGTTGCCAAAAAGTTCAATTTTGGTTTCATCTGACCAGAGCACCTTCTTCCACATGTTTGGAGTGTCTCCCAGGTGGCTTGTGGCAAACTTTAAATGACACTTTTTATGGATATCTTTTAGAAATGGCTTTCTTCTTGCCACTCTTCCATTAAGGCCAGATTTGTGCAGTATACGACTGATAGTTGTCCTATGGACAGACTCGCCCACCTCAGCTGTAGATCTCTGCCGTTCATCCAGAGTGATTATGGGCCTCTTGGGTGCATCTCTGATCAGTCTTCTTGTATAAGCTGAAAGTTTAGAGGGACGGCCGGGTCTTGGTAGATTTGCAGTGGTCTGATACTCCTTCCATTTCAATATTATCACTTGCACAGTGCTCTTTGGGATGTTTAAAGCTTGGGAAATCTTTCTGTATCCGGCTTTAAACTTCTCCACAACAGTATCTCGGACCTGCATGGTGTGTTCCTTGTTCCTCATGATGCTCTCTGTGCTTTCAACGGACCTCTGAGACTATCAGAGCAGGTGTATTTATACGGAAACTTGATTACACACAGGTGGATTCTATTTATCATCAATAGTCATTTAGGTCAACATTGGATCATTCAAAGATCCTTACTGAACTTCTGGAGAGAGTTTGCTGCACTGAAAGTAAAGGGGCTGAATAATTTTGCTCACCCAATTTGTCCTTTTTTATTTGGTAAAAAAGTTTGAAATATCCAATAAATATCATTCCACTTCATGATTATGTCCCACTTGTTGTTGCTTCTTCACAAAAAATTAAGTTTTATATCTGTATGTTTGAAGCCTGAAATGTGGCAAAAGGTTGAAATGTTCAAGGCGGCCACCTTGTGTGCGTATAAAACAAGAACCATAGAGATGGCTAAACCTCTCCTTAACCCTCGAAGCTGTAACTGTCAAACCTTTACCTGGTATGAGGAAAACAAACAATGAGCATGCCCTAATAGAAGATAACTGAACTAGCCTGCTAATAACACTGATGTGCGTAAATGCACTATTGCAAAGGGAGACAAACCTATAGCATAAACAGGCAACCCAAAACACCACACAACCCATATAAATATACAGGAGTCCAATCTCAGTTCACATGGAACAGGAGTCCCACTCTGGGACTCCTGTTACAGAATCCCCCCCAAGGCCCCGGCGACTCCGATGAGGAAAAACACAAAAAGAAAAAGGTCGCCACAAAAATCCAGCAGACGAAAGGGAGGGAGGGCGGGCAGATCAACACCCCCCCACACATCTCCCATGGCGGAGGTTCCGCAGGAGGGCGAGACAGCCAGGGCAGAATCCCCGACACAGCTGCTGACATCCCCTCCGGCGGCAAGGCAGCCCCGGCAGACCCCCGTAGCTCCACAGTGGCGATGGCAGTGAGCTCAGGGACTGGCGGGGCAGTGAGCTCAGGGACTAGCGGGGCAGTGAGCTCAGGGAATGGCGGGGCAGTGAGCTCAGGGACTGGCGGGGCAGTGAGCTCAGGGAATGGCGGGGCAGTGAGCTCAGGGACTGGCGGGGCAGTGAGCTCAGGGACTGGCGGAGCAGGAGGTCCTCTCGGCGGAGGCGGAGCAGGAGGTCCTCTCGGCAGAGCTGGCTGAGGTAAAGCCTGGTGATGGTGGTGCGTGGAGGACCCTGACAGCATGCCGGCTGCCAGGGCTTCTGCCATCAGGCCCACGTCCCTCAGCACTGCTCCTAGTTGTTCCAGCTCCGTGTCCACCTCTCGCCAGTTGGCCCGTGCCTTTCTGATGGCAGCATCTACAGCGGCACAGCTCCTTACCAAAAATTCCTTGGGCTCCTTCACCGCCAGGAGGGTGGGAAGGAGCTCTGCCCAGGAAATAGAGGGCGAGTTGGGCTCAGAGACAGAGAAAAGCAGACTGTCCATCTCCTCCGTAGGGTTTTCAGCCTGTGAACCCAGTCTTTCTTTACGGTCGGTCATTTCTGTCTTCCATTCCTGTTGTTTCTGTTTATAAGGTTGATTATTCTGTCATGTGTTAAGGAGGCAACGGAAACAACTGCAGGTAGCGAAGGTCTTTTAATCAGAAACAAACATAAGTCCAGGCAGAAAACGAGCACCAGGCGAGATAATCCAGGAACACATATACAGAGGCAATAATCGACCGTGAGGCAAACACAACACCTGGTATATATCCACTGTGATGATAACCCTAAACACCAGGCACCTGTGTGCATATAAAACAAGAACCATAGAGATGGCTAAACCTCTCCTAAACCCTCGAAGCTGTAACTGTCAAACCTTTACCTGGTATGAGGAAAACAAACAATGAGCATGCCCTAATAGAAAATAACTGAACTAGCCTGTTAATAACACTGACGTGCGTAAATGCACTATTGCAAAGGGAGACAAACCTATAGCATGGTACCAGATTTTGAGAGTATTTAATACTACAGGATTACCAGTGTAACGAGATGGAGATACTGGGAAAGCAGAGCAGACTAAAGCACAGAGAGATGAGGAGAGGCACAACCTACCTTCTAAATGGCACCATGGCATGTTTAGGGCATGTAACCAGAGTAAAATCTTCTGAAGGTTGGCCGCCCAGTAATAGTATAGAAAATTGGGAAGTGCAAGCCCTCCATTGCATTTACACCTCTGGAGTTGAGATCTACTGACCCTGGGCACCTTTTCTCCCCAGATGAAGGAAGAAATTGCTTGATTGATTGCCTTAAAAAAGGACTTTGGCAGGAACAATGCTATAGAATTAAAAAGGTACAAAAATATAGGCAGACTGTTCATTTTCACCGGGTTAATCTTCCCTATCAGTGATAGAGGTAGGTTACCCCACCTCTGAAAATCTGCCTTCATCTGAGTGAAAATGGGGGAGAAATTGGCTAAAGAACATCAATCTGCCAGTGAGCGAGTCACATTCACTCCAAGGTACTTGAAGCCGGAGTGATTCAGCTGAAAGGGCAAGTCTGTCTGTTGAAGTTGCAGTGCTGCTGGGTTAATTGGAAAACATTCACTCTTTTGTAGGTTAAGTTTGTACCCTGAAAACAAAATAAAATTTTCCAAGATAGAGAGGATACTTGGTAAAGAAGTAGCTGGGTTATGGACATAAAGTAATAGGTCATCCACATATATCGACAGCTTGTGTTCAATTCCCCCTCTGGAGACACCCTGAAAAGTGGGTGAGGCCTGTAATGCCGCCGAAAGGGGCTCAATGGCAATGGCAAAGAGCAGTGGGGACAGCGGACAGCCCTGTCTTGTCCCGCGTTCCAGAGCAAAGTATTTAGAATAAATATCATTAGTGCAGACACTGGCCTGAGGGGAAGCATATAAAAGCTTAATCCATGCACAGAAATTGTCACCAAAACCAAATTTCCTTAGCGCTGAAAATAAAGATTCCCACTCAATTTTATCAAATGCCTTCTCTACATCGAGTGAAACCACAAACTCCAGGGAACTGGAGAACTGTTTGGAGTAAATAATATTGAGAAGAGTCAGAATATTGACAAATGCCTGTCTACCCTTGATAAATCCTGTCTGTTCTTCCGAGATGACTGCTGGAAGGACCCCCCCCAGATGGGTAGCTAGCAATTTAGATGTAAAGTAAGGAGTAGAAGGATTTAGAGATGTCATTGATCCCCTCAGGGTCATAAAGCATACAGTTAGAAGTATATTGGATTTGAGGGATCAAACAAGAGGCAGTGCATTGATTTAACTTATGCGCCAGCAAGCAGCTTGCTGCTTCATTCGTAGATAAAAGATTAAATTCAGAATGCAAATTCTTACCATTCACTAACCGTCTTCCCCTGCAAGAATAGAAACGGCCCCTGGAACAAAAAATTCTTAGCAACTTGTGGCATCTGTCTTCCAAACGGGTAAATTCCTGTAAAATACATTGTTTATGTTAGATTTTATACTCAGCTTATCCTGTTTACAAAGGAGTGCGTCCACTAGTTAATTTTGGTAAAGCTGTGGCTTTCCTATTAATCTATCAATAAAATCACCAATTATTATTACTTTTCAATAGTATCCGGATAAATTCCAAGACTAGGTGGATATTTAAAACTTGTGCTTAAATGTCCATGTTCATTGCATGTTGTTCCCTTTGTGCATAATGGTAGCATGCAATATCTCCATATGCTGAGACACACAAGTACTTGGCCCAAAGGCTAACTAGGCCCTCTGTATATGTCAAAATATACATTTCCACAACTACTCTCGTGCCCCCATGCCCAAATCAAGCCCCAGTCAAATTGTTTCGAGGCTTCTCTCAGAGCATGATCATAAACAGTCTGACCATTTTTCATAACAAATAGCGAAGATACGTTAAGTGCCATCCGGTTCTTTCAAAATGACTATCCATATTTATTTGTTAATACAAATTATAATAATCCTTGTTAGTAGTTGACTAATTGAATACCTTAATTGATTATATTTCATGTAGCTACTGCAGTCTCCCTTATCCTACTTTCTCTTAAACTGCTAAATTTTGTGCATCAGTTCAAAACTTTACGATTGGGACATGTTTGTTAGGGACATCCTGAGTTCAATTAGCAAGGCCTGTTTGCTAAAGTGTTTAATGAACGGTGGTAGCTTGACTACTGACTCGTTATGGACGCACACAACAAGGCAGTGATTACTGAGGTCCTGGCGGATGAGAGCAGGGGTGTAATTTAAGATAATATCATTAAAGTTTGTTTATGCTTTTTAGGTTGAACCTGCCTGTTGACAAATTGTGAGGTTAAGGGCATTACATTTAGATTGTAAATTGGCTGGAATGTTGAGCATGTACCAGTGTAGGTCACCTAACAATAGGAACTTATAGGATAAGCAGGGGGTAATCAATTCGTATAGGGTATCTAGGGCATAGCTGGGGGCTAAAGGGGGTCTGTAACAGGCAGCAACAGTAAAGAACTTAAAGTGCATCCGGAAAGTATTCACAGCGCTTCACTTATCCACATTTTGTTATGTTACAACCTTATTGGATTAAATTCAAACAATACCCCATATTGACAATGTGTAAGATGTGTGTTTGAAATCTTAGCAA
The DNA here is from genome assembly GCA_016801145.1 of Umbra pygmaea. Lineage (NCBI taxonomy): Eukaryota > Metazoa > Chordata > Actinopteri > Esociformes > Umbridae > Umbra > Umbra pygmaea. The sequence continues at coordinate 7,591 of JACXGM010040592.1, forward strand.
ATTTATAAAAAATATAAAAGCAAACAAGCACACGTAGATAAGTATTCACAGCCTCTGCTCGATACTTTCTTGAAGCATCTTTGGCAGCAATTACAGCCTTAAGTCTTTTTGAGTATGATGCTACAAGCTTGGCACACTTATTTTTGGGCAGTTTCTCCCATTCGTCTTTGCAGGACATTTCAACATCCATCCGATTGGATGGGGAGCGTCGGTGCACAGCCATTTTCAGATGTCTCCAGAGGTGTAAAATTGGGTTCAAGTCTGGGCTCTGGCTGGGCCACTAAAGGACATTTACAGAGTTGTCCTGTAGCCACTCCTATTATCTTGGCTTTGTGCTTAGGGCCATTGTCCTGTTGGAAGATGAACTTTTGCCCCAGTCTGAGGTCCAGAGCGCTCTAGAGAAGGTTTACAGCAAGGATTTCTCTATAATACTGAGTGCTGACTGAGCTGTATTCATCCTGACTAGTCTAGAGATGGATTTTTAAGAGTAGTAGCTCAAACTGTTTGGATAACAGAGCTCTGTAGGTTCACTGTGTGGTTCTGTCATGATGGATGATGTTATAGTTGGGGATGGATATATCTTAATTATTGGTGGATATTCTAAGCCAGGTTTCAGAAACAGCTAAAATGTCAGGGTTAGCTGAGTGTGTGAATAAATCGATTTTAGGAAGTAGGCTTCTGATGTAGACATGCATAAAACCAAGATTTTACGGTTACAGAAGTCATTGAATGATAATACCTGAGAGATCTCTTAGAGATCAGTATCCCACATGTGGAGGAATCACAGTTCACAGCCCACTTTTTATGTTATTTATATACAGTGCCTTGCGAAAGTATTCGGCCCCCTTGAACATTTTGACCTTTTGCCACATTTCAGGCTTCAAACATAAATATATAAAACTGTATTTTTTTGTAAAGAAGCAACAACAAGTGGGACACAATCATGAAGTGGAACGAAATTTATTGGATATTTCAAACTTTTTTAACAAATAAAAAACTGACATATTGGGCGAGCAAAATTATTCAGCCCCTTTACTTTCAGTGCAGCAAACTCTCTCCAGATGTTCAGTGAGAATCTCTGAATGATCCAATGTTGACCTAAATGACTAATGATGATAAATAGAATCCACCTGTGTGTAATCAAGTCTCCATATAAATGCACCTGCTCTGTGATAGTCTAAGAGGTCCGTTGAAAGCACAGAGAGCATCATGAAGAACAAGGAACACACCAGGCAGGTCCGAGATACTGCAGTGGAGAAGTGTAAAGCTGGATTTGGATACAGAAAGATTTCCCAAGCTTTAAACATCCAAAGGAGCACTGTGAAAGCGATAATATTGAAATGGAAGGAGTATCAGACCACTGCAAATCTACCAAGACCCGGCCGTCCCTCTAAACCAGGGGTGTCAAACCAGATCCACAAAGGGCCTAGTGTCTGCAGGTTTTCGCTTTTACCTTGTACCTGAATGATTGAATGTCACTAATTGGTTAGGATCTCGCCTCACCTGGCAGTCTATGTCTTCATTGGGCTCTAATTGAAAGGAAAGACCAAAAACCAGCATACACTCGGCCCTCCGTGGAACCGGTTTGACACCTGTGCTCTAAACATTCAGCTTATACAAGGAGAAGACTGATCAGAGATGCAGCCAAGAGGCCCGTGATCACTCTGGATGAACTGCAGAGATCTACAGCTGAGGTGGGCGAGTCTGTCCATAGGACAACAATCAGTCGTATACTGCACAAATCTGGCCTCAATGGAAGAGTGGCAAGAAGTGGCATTTCTGAAAGATATCCATAAAAAGTGTTTAAAGTTTGCCACAAGCCACCTGGGAGACACACGAAAAATGTGGAAGAAGGTGCTCTGGTCAGATGAAACCAAAATGGAACTGTTTGGCAACAGTGCAAAACATTATGTTTGGCTTAAAAGCAACACAGCTCATCACCCTGAACACACCATCCCCCCTTCTTCAGCAGGGACAGGGAAGATGGCTAAAATTGATGGGAAGATGGTGCCAAATACAGGACCATTCTGGAAGAATGCTGTTCACAAACGCTCTCCATCCAACCTCACTGAGCTCGAGCTGTTTTGCGAGGAAGAATGGGCAAACATTTCAGTCTCTGGATGTGCAAAACTGATGGAGACATACCCCAAGCGACTTACAGCTATAATCGCAGCAAAATGTGGCGCTACAAAGTATTAACTTAAGGGGGCTGAATAATTTTGTTACTTGTTGTTGATTCTTCACAAAAATTACAGTTTCATATCTTTATGTTTGAAGCCTGAAATGTGGCAAAAGGTTGAAAGGTTCAAGGGGGGCCGAATACTTTCGCAAGGCACTGTATGTTGCATATGTCTGGAAAGCTTAAAATCTCAGGAATCTACCTGATCTCTCCATTTTACAAAAGCTGTAATAAAAATAAGCATTACACCTCAAAGATTAAAAACTCAGGAACGTAGCAAATGTTTCCGTTTTACAATAGCTATAACGACCAGGGCCCGGTTCCCCGATAACGTTCACTCTTAGCCCGCTAAGAAGACTCTAAAAGATATATCTTACAGAAGTTGTTTACATTCGTAAGTGTGTTCCCCGAAGTCTCCCTTAGAAGCTTCTTATCACGTCGCACTTAAGCTGCCTCTTAAGTGCGACGTTACAAGGCGCTGTCCCAAGGGAAGGTGCTGAATGTGTTG
>JACXGM010040593.1:0-10277 GCA_016801145.1 Umbra pygmaea
TGTCGAGGTGTCCATGAGCAAGACACCTAACCCCAGCTGCTCCCGACGAGCTGGCTGGCGCCTTGCATGGCTGACACCGCCGTCGGTGTATGAATGTGTGAATGAATGGGTGAGTGTGAGGCAATGTAAAGCGCTTTGGTGGCCATTGTTGGTCAGAAAAAGCGCTATATAAATGCAGTCCATTTACCATTACCATTTACTGTACTGAAGACAAGAGGGCATTGCTTTTTCGTTATTACCACTCAATTGAAGTTAAATATGGCACGGTAAGAAATTAGCTACATTTTTTGCTAATAACTTTTATCCTTCAAACTGTTCCTTTTATTTTAACATTCCTTATAGTGCGCAAAAAACCTACATCTAGGTTGGATACCTAAAGAACAACACTTTTTTTTCAATGTTTCACTGGCGTCATTTGTATGTTACTCATCTGAGGAACTTTCAGGAGCTGTAGACTGGGGTTTGCTGCCCCACAGAGATGGACTTTTTTACATTATTACTTTGCATATAATCAGATTACTTAACTATATAAGAATAACTATAAAATAACTATATTAATAAAATAAGTTGCATTTTAGTTTTTAAATGTTTTACATTACTCATTTGGAAGTTGTTGATATAACTACTGTATAACCTACTTCGAATTACTTTTTCTAGAATAAGTCAAATAAGGTTCCATGAATATACTACTAATCCATTTTATGAACTATGGCTTTAAGTAAAACAACAGTAAAACAATTTGAAATAGATAATTAAAAGCAATAAACAGTACATTTTATAGCTATTACATTAAACAACGAAATATAATTGCATATTCTCAAATTATATAATTATATAACAATAACTCAAAATATTAATATAATGTAAACATTATAGTTTTTTAATGTTTCCCTTTGAGGAACACTTTCAAATAACTACATTTGGTAGATCAATTCCGGAGAACGAGCAGATGAAACTGTACCCAACACTTCAGAAAATGCATTTACGAAAACTTCTCTTTGCTCTGTTCCCAGCACATTTCAAACCAAACTGACGCCCATTCATTTTTGTTCCGCAAAGTGAAACTGTAGCTACTTTGATATACTGTACTTCTTATATTTAAACAAACAAGGCTTTATTTAAATAAATAAAAAATGCATTCTACTTTTCTAATTTAATTAATAGGCCTTACAAAACAATATCCGTACGAGGGATTTGAAATTGCAAACTATTGCATCTACAGTACATACTGTAAATGCAGAAGCTATATAAATGCAGTCCATTTACCATTTTAAAAGACAAATGCACCAGTATAATTTAAATTAAACGTAATGTTTCTTAAGAAGTGATCAGTGCCGATTAAAAGAATATAAATCTACACTGGGTTTGAATCTCCGTCACTGTGCCACGTTCTCTGTGTGTTGCCTATGGAAATTAGAACTCAAATACAGTTCTTTAATCAGTAATCAAATTACAGAGGTCATATAGTGATTTCTAAAAGTAAGTTTTGAATGGCTTTTGAGCATTCAAGATTGTTTTAAACTAAATAATATGCAAAAGATAACATGAGATTATTCATAGCAACACACACCTAATGTAACAACAATGTACAACAGTCCTGGAACATGGAGTCTATATGCACACACACACACACACACACACACACACACACACACACACACACACACACACACACATGCATTTATTAAATTAGAATGTAGATAACTGATTTTTGGTGAGGTTCTCTTTAAAACGTGATATCTGTTTGAATAAAGTAATATTATGTAAACGTTGCAAACGAGTATTGCACTGTACTGTAGGCTACATAGACCTTGCTGTGTTTTCAGAGTAGAGCATTTTCAATGGTCTCTTGTGCAATGGACTCTAGCACCGCTCTGTGGTGCTAATAGACCATTTAATGGTAAATAAATATCCAGATATTTGACGCGGAATAAGAGCGAGCAATTTATCCCTTCACCATCTGTATGTGGCGCTACGCTAAAGTCTAGTGACAACCCTATAAAGACCACTGCGGTGCTTGCCTCACATTCTTACCCATCCTACCAGTTCCTATGGCCACAAGGCCAGTGCGAATACAAATAGCAAAACCTGTTTTGGAGTAGAGTAGTTAGTAGATCTGTTTAGAAGTGGACTGTTCCTATTACTACGTTCCTGTAACTACTTGGTTGCAAAGCGGCTATAATGATTTGTTTTAGCTCTTTAGCTTTTCACTCTTGTCACCACTTTGGGAACATCTGCTTATATACTGCCAGTACCTCAAATACAATAACATATTTTACTGGACCTTCTTGAAACTAAAGGAACAACATGGACACTAATGAATCTAACACGAGAGAAGGAAATACACTGGTATAGTGACAGGAGGCAGTTCTTGTGAGCCAGGATGGACCTTACAGACAACTGAACAGTGTTTCAAAATACATTTTTAAATACCTATTGCATTAACTGTGGAACCATTCTTTGGAACAAATAGAATGGTGGGAAAACAATGACCCTCAAACTAAGAATTTGACAGCACTAAAAAACTATACCTACCTATTTAAAAGAGTTCCATCCAACTGGGATAGTTGTGCCTGGTAGCCTCCCATGCTGTGATAGGTCAAAGTGTGGCAGGGCAGGGAAGATGGCCGCCGACAGAACCAGTACTCTCCACTGACCGGCTCTCTGTATTCACAGCAGCACTGTTTTCCATCCCCCACCAGCCTAGAACTTCTCTGAGCATTGCATACAGCAGTTTCCTGCTTGCCTCCCTCCTCAAAGTATCCCGTGAAGTAGACCTTATCTGGGTCATGTTCTCTATGTCGACAAAGTACCTGTACAGCCTCGCTGGGGTGCACAAGGCGGATGGACACTTGTGCTGTTCCGGACCAAAGAAGGGCCAGGCGGACTGTGTAGGTGCCATTTAAGTGATCTGTAACAGCTCCAAAGGTACTGGCCTTAAGTTCTGTGTTATACAACTTGGCCTGAAAGAAGTCCCCTCCATAGGTTTTGGTCCTGTTGTGAGCATCTCTAGCTATCAGAATCACATCTACAAACCCTCCAACTGTGTGGTTTGAATGCGAGTTGACAACAGAGAATGAGCATTTACTTGGGTTTGTGGCGTTATCTGGTGATAAGATGTCAATGGATGGAAACTGCCACTGTAGATCTGTTTCCAGAGATTCCCATTCTGCTTCACTTATTAGGGAGTCGTTGGTTGGTGCAAATGTCCTTAACGATGTTCCACTACAAATTTCAACATGTGGAGTTGGCAACAAAATGTTATTGTTAAAGTGAGTGTGGTTACCTTCAAAATGTTGTGGGAACATATGTACTCTGATATGGCCAATCTGAAAAGACAAGATAGACATTATTACATACATTCCTGACAATGGAACTCTCGTAGCATTTCATATTTCCAGGAAACTTGAAAGTGTGAAGACAAAGTTGTCAGGATATTTGGAAGTCTCATGACATTTTCCAAATAGCAAATGCTTTTTCTGTCCCAATACACACAGTGGGGCATATGCAGGTTGCTACATTTACCTTATAGGGTATGTGCTTAAACCAACCAATCAAATGACGGCCTTAGGTGGATGAACACCTGGGCCTCATTTTACCGTAATACATGATGCATCTGACTTTGAACCATGTCAATCATAATCATATTTCTCATAATTATCTGCTGTAGTTTCTTTAGTCCGTTTTATTGCATCTACATCAATTGATTCAAATACCATTACATTTATTTGTCAATTTCTGGGAAAAATAGCACCCATTGACAATTTCCAAGATTTTCATTTATGAATAATTGGGTGTTTGGATCAACAATTTCATTTTGATCTATCAAATAACTGAAGGACACAGTGATATTTCAGTAGTGAAATTAGTTTTTTTTGGAAGAACAGAAAATGTGCAATATGCATCAAAATGAAATTAGACAGGTGCATAAATTTGGGCACCCCAACAGAAATATCACATCAATATTGAGTTGGGCGTCCTTTAGCAGAAACAACATTCTCTAGATGCTTCCTATAGCCTGTAATGAGTGTCTGGATTCTGGATGAAGGTATTTTGGACCATTCCTCCTTGCATAACATCTCCAGTTCAGTTAGGTTTGATGGTTGCTGAGCATGGACAGCCCGCTTCAATTCACCCCACATATTATCAATAATATTCAGGTCTGGGGACTGGGATGGCCATTCCAGAACTTGTTCCTCTGCATAAATACCAGAGTAGATTTTGAGCAGTGTTTTGGATCGTTGTCTTGTTGAAATATCCAGCCCTGGCGTAACTTCAACTTTGTGACTGATTCCTCTACATTACTCGCAAGCATCTGCTGATATTGAGTGGAGTCCATGTGACCCTCAACTTTAACAAGATTACCAGTACCGGCACTGGCCACACAGCCACACAGCATGATGGGACCTCCATCAAATTTTACTGTGGGTAGCAAGTGTTTGTCTTGGAACGCTGTGTTTGCCACCATGCATAATGCCCCTTGTTATAACCAAATAACTCCATATTTTTTTCATCAGTGGCTAGCACCTTCTTCCAAAATTAAGCTGGCTTTTCCAAATGTGCGTTTTCATACCTCAAGTGACTCTGTTTGTGGTGTATGTGCAGAAAAGTCTTCTTCTGCACTCTCTCCAGTACAGCTTCTCCTTGTAGAAAGTGTGCTGAATTGTTGAACAATGCACAGTGACACCATGTGTAGCAAGATGATGTTGTATGTCTTTGGAGGTGGTGGTCTGTGGGCAGTTTTTGACCTTTCTCACCATCCTTCGCATTTGCCTCTTCAAAATTTAACTTGGCCTGTCACTTCTGGCCTTAACAAGAACTGTGCCTGTGGTCTTCCCTTTTCTAACTATGTTCCTCACTGTGGTCACTGACAGCTTAAATCTCTGCAATAGCTTTTTTGTAGCCTAAATAGGATAATTTTCTTTACTATAGAACTGATGATTAATAAAATGTGTGTAGAAATAGGTTTCTTGTTTAGAATACGGTAATGAGGAAATGCAATAAATGTAGCAAGAGATTTGGTATATGTTATGCAGAATAACTGTTCAAAGGATCAGTATTAGTCAGAACTAACCACTAAGTGATATTAAATGCGTGTTTGGTGTCTATTAGAAGCTATAGATCATGTGGAAATTATAAAGCAAGACCAGTTATTCTGAGACTGTTGGAAAATGATTTATGTAATTAAGAAGGATTTTTCCCTGGGAAATGTATTGCAAATGCTCCTTTAGGTAAAGAGACGGCTTAATTAAATAAGATTATGTAGGAATGCAGGCAACTAGGTGACAATTGAATGTTGAATACAAGAGTCCTTTTGAAGCCTAGGTTCCTGCTGGTTGTGACCAAATGGCAAACATTTGGCTGTGTTTATCTATCGTTCTTGGTTCAGCTATAGGCCATACTGTAGCCAGCATGTTGGGGCTTCAAAGAAAAGCATTTACATGAGACCCAGACTAACTGTCGCCTTAAACCTGTTGAATGTATGTTGTATCCAAGGGCAACGATTGGTTAGATTTGAATAATGCCATCCATTAGGCCAGTAGTTCATCAGTATTGTTTTCCTGTCATGACGTCATTCCTGATATAACCAAAGTGAGAAATGATGATCGGGAGTTCTTCCTGCAGGAACGACCGGCATTATTGTTGATTCAAACAATAAAGTATTTTGCTCTATTTACACATTCTCCGGACTCTGGCTAAATTAATTAGTTGATGAACACATTGATTGATACACGAAACCTACCCTAAACCATGTTGACCAATCTTTGTTTTCAGGTCATTCAAGGGTTGTTTTGAGGCCCCCATGTTGCCCCTTTTCAGAGGAGAGTCAAAGTGAACCACAACTTGCAATTGGCCACCTTAAATACATTTCCTCAAGATTTGATGCAACTGTCTATGAATATCAAGGGTTATTAAGCTCACCAAACCAACTGTGTTGTCCAATTAATCAGTGCTAGGTAGTTACAGGTATTCAAATCAACAAAATGACAAGGGTGCCCAAATTTATCCACCTGCCTAATTTAATTCTGTTAATCCAATGAACCTCATTTCACTAACAAAATATTACAGTTATTTGATAGATCAAAATGAAATTGCTGATCCAAATTATTTTTATTTTTTGCAGAACAAAGTACAGAGTTTGAATACAACAGGATACCTACATTGTACAATATTTGTATTGTCTTTAGAAACAGCATTGGAATTAACTTTTTGCTCTATGAAACAGCTTTTCCAAATTCTGATTATAAAAGATTTTTCAGACAATTAATACAATAGTGATTGAATATAAGAACTATGTCTCTGTTACTATTAACTAAAATCATATTTGGTAACAGTAGAATTGAAAATCAAAGTCAAACAACAATCTGGCATGGTTTTGGGTAGGTGTCTTTGCTACAAATTTGTTGCTCACAATGAGTGGAATTGTTGGTACCGTTAATTTTTTTTTTTTTAATGGAAAAAACTTAAATACCACAAAAAAACAGAAAATGACTGAAGAAAGTTTGACTAGACTGCAGTGAAAATTCTCATTAACACTAGAACCGCCCTTCACGCTAACCACCATCAACTGTAGGACTTTGACCCACATTAGCATACTAATCATCCCCATTCTCCTCCGCAGCCTCCAGACCGCATCCAGCCATTATTGCATCACACCTAATGTGTTGTAATGTGAGTTATTATATAACATTAGAATATGACGAAAACAATATTATATCAATGAACACACACTGTTGAATTTGCATTATTTTATTTGTTTTTGAAATTTGTTCAACTACAGATCACGTGTTGTGCAGTATTTGTGGCAGGCTATATACTGGTGCTGGATCAGACATACACAAACACATTAGAGTGAATTGTTCTTATCTATAACATTAGAATATATACGATAAGCCAAATAAAGTGGTTTAAAAATGGCGGAATTCTAGAATAATATTTTTGGGTTTGTTGGAAGTAGGCTTATTATAGTCATCACCATTACTCTTCTTTATCCTTGTTGCTAAATTAATTAAAAAAGTAAAGCTTGTGATCTGTGACTTTTTAATCACATTGAAGATGGCGCCTGTGTGTTTGGCCTGCTGTCTGTTGCTCTCCTGGCTTGTCCTCTGTTCGCTAACCTTGTCTGCCTCCTGCGCCACACATCTGGTCTACGCCCGACAAACTCTCCTTGACATTCGCCTCTCTGCTGTAGACTCACTCACTAAGTCCCAATCCTTCGACGTGGGCTGTCCCTGTTTTAAATTGCACAAGCCTCTCCTGGCGCCGGCGGGGTGCGGTGTATCGTTGGCTCTGTCCTGTTTTCCCCCGGTTTCGGAGTCATGTTACTCGGGCTGCTCTCCAAAGTAGTCTCCACGCTCGGCCGCAAGGAGCTAATCTCGGAAATCTCCGCTCATTAAGAAAAGCATCCTCATTTTACGCTTCAATTCCTCCTCCGAAGATGGTGCTGATAAACGCTCGCTCTGTGGTGAATAAAACCTTTGACCTGGAATTTATGTTCATTACAGAATCCTGGATAAAGGTTGGCGACTTAACTCCCTTCTCAGAACTGGTTCCACCGACCTCTACATTTTTTAACTCTCCTCGCATTAGTTGACGTGGGGGCGGGATCATAACAATTTTAAGTAACTCTCTCTCTTCACGCTGCCGGCTTGTCCACATAGGGCATTTTTCAAGCTTTGAAGCTCAATTCCTCCACCTTGACTGGAACGGTCCTGTAGGTTTAGCGGTGATCTACCGCCCTCCTCACTCTAATAAGGATTTTATTCAGCATTTTACGGAGTTTGTTGGCAATATTGCCACAAACTATGACCGCTTTCTATTGGTGGGTGATTTTAATATCCATGTGTGCTGCCTCTCAAATCCCTTGGCCCAGGAGTTTATTAATATAATTGCTGCTTTTAATCTATCACAGTGGATCAAAAACTCCACCCATATCCAGGGCCACACATTGGATCTCGTATTTTCCTATGGACTTGATGTCACTGATATTGTTTTTTCCGACTCAGTGCTTTCTGATCATAAACCGATTTTATTCTCTCTGTCCCTCCCAGAGCGCTCCCAGCTCACTATTGCAACTATTACATTGTCGCGGTTCTACTCCTCACAGTTTAGCACTAATTCCGATCTGTGCTTTACTGAACTCTGCTCACAGTTCCACCTAGACCAACCACTGCCTGATCTGGATGTAGTCCAACATCTCAGCCTTTTAAATTCGGCTTGGCTTAGGGTTATAAATATGACTGCTCCCCTAAAGCCTTTCAAATGTAAACCGAAATCTCAAATGTGGCATAACTCTGACACTCGTCACCAAAGACAAATCTGTAAAAAGGCAGAACACAAATGGAAACGGGACAGGCTACAGGTCTCATTGCATATGCAGGGCTCTCAAGTTTTGAAGACAGGCAAGAGTGACATCCCCCCCATCAGGGGGTCAAAGGGGGGGGGCGGGTTAGATGGGTCGCGGGAATGGGGGTGTTTTATTAATAATAATTATTAGTGTTTTGGTTGTTTGTTATTAATAATTGCTCAGACTTGTAGAAGAATTTCTACATTTGAAATAGTTCGGCTCAAGCCTAGACATTTTCAGGGTCATGATTGAGGACAATGTCCCGTCCAGAGACAAGCTGCTTTGTGTTGAGGTTTTGTTCAAACCAACCATCGAAAATACCATCTCGGCATCAGCATTAAAATTTGGAAGCACTAAAACCAAGGCTGCAATCTTTGATAGCCTCCGAAATTGGTTCAAGACAGTAGGGCTGCACAATTAATAGAATTTTTATCATGATCATGATTTTGGCTTCCCACAATCAAATTCACGTGATCGACCTTCAAAGACCCCCGACGCTCTAGAACAGGGGTGGGCAATTATTTTTGCTTGAGGGCCACATTGAGCTTTTGAAACCAAATGAAGGGCCGCATTTTATAGTGATGCATGAAACATAGGAAATGTTATTTCATTAAATTAACCCTGCCCCCTACACAGTTAGGTGAGTATCCTACAGAAAATAAAGGTTTTGTTTTGTAAAACCTTGTTGGACTGTAATGTTTTTAGTTTACCAAAATATAGTCAGTGAAAAGTATCCAACTTTGAGACGCGATATCTACGACTTGTCATTAATCCACATGGACAAACCACTTCTCATTATTTGTATTGGCAATATTTTATCAGCGGAACCCCCTCTTTCCAACCATATTGGTACCATGTTGGTGTTGTGCAGGATGATGTCCTAGATCATTTCAGAGTTGCTATTTTGTCATTTTTACATCCTACTTCCTGTCTGTAATGTGTTTAGGATGGATGAGCCAACACTCATTCTTTTTGGCTGATCTTCGTCTTTCCAACGGTACCAAGCTTTAGTTGCTAGCATATACGGTTCGCGAGATAATCGCGATACAATCGCGCTTGACGCTCAAGAGCATCGGTAGACTGTGGGCCAGACCCGGTGGGCCGCATCTGGCCCGCGGGCCGTAGTTTGCCCAGCCCTGCCCTAGAACATCAAGTGCGATCATCTTGTACATGCTAGCAGAGGTGGACATTTACTTGAGTAAAAGTACTTTTCTGAGTAACTCTAAGTTCACAAGTTTGGGAAGTCCTTACTTAAGACCAAATTGATCAGGTAAAGGGAGTTCATATACAAACAAGTTGTCATTGTTTGTATCAAACAAGTTTTGAATTTGGAGATCATGACTAACTCTGTGCTCAAACTGATGCTTGGAGCTCCAGTCGTTTCCAGTGGAAATCACGTGAACATTTACAGGATATGATTTTTTTCATTGGTTGTTGCATTAAATCTTACCCAGATACAATAGTGCTATTTTCTGATTGGCTATTGTGTAGTCCATTTATTTTTTTGTGATTGGCTGATAAGTGGCAGGCTTGACAATCCAGGGGAGACACGCTTAATTCCTACCGGTTCCATAGTGAGAGCGGAGCGGCATATTTAATATATTATATGTATTTTTGCGTGAGAAATACAATGTGTGGCGGGAGTGCGTGACAAAAGAGTGAAATGAGTGACTGTCACGCTCAATGCGTGACACTTGAGAGCACTGCATATGTTCAAAGACTCTCTTATTGCATACCAGAATGCTGCAAAGTCTGCAAAAGCAGCTTATTTTTCAAATCTAATTGAATCTAATCACTCCAACCCCAAGGTCCTGTTTTCAGTCATTCAATCTGTTATAAACCCTCCTGTTAACACATTGTCTATTGCCTCAGAGGCTCTATGTGAAGACTTCCTAAGATTTTTTATTAACAAAATCACTAAACTACGACT
>JACXGM010040594.1:0-10276 GCA_016801145.1 Umbra pygmaea
AAAATGTGTGTAGAAATAGGTTTCTTGTTTAGAATACGGTTATGAGGAAATGCAATAAAAGTAGCAAGAGATTGGTATATGTTATGCAGAATAACTGTTCAAAGGATCAGCATTAGTCAGAACTAACCACTAAGTGATATTAAATGCGTGTTTGGTGTCTATTAGAAGCTATAGATCATGTGGAAATTATAAAGCAAGAGCAGTTATTCTGAGACTGTTGGAAAATGATTTATGTAATTAAGAAGGATTGTTCCCTGGGAAATGTATTGCAAATGCTCCTTTAGGTAAAGAGACGGCGTAATTAAATAAGATTATGTAGGAATGCAGGAGACTAAGTAACAATTGAATGTTGAATACAAGTGTCCTTTTGAAGCCTAGGTTCCCGCTGATTGTGACCAAATGGCAAACATTTGGCTGTGTTTGTCTATTGTTCTTGGTTCAGCTATAGGCATTACTGTAGCCACTATGTTGGGGCTTCAAAGAAAAGCATTTACATGAGACCCAGACTAACTGTCGCCTTAAACCTGTTGAATGTATGTTGTATCCAAGGGCAACGATTGGTTAGATTTGAATAATGCCATCGATTAGGCCAGTAGTTTATCAGTATTGTTTTCCTGTCATGACGTCATTCCTGATATAACCAAAATGAGAAATGTTGATCGGGAGTTCTTCCTGCAGGAACGACCGGCATTATTGTTGATTCAAACAATAAAGTATTTTGCTTTATTTACACATTCTCCGGACTCTGGCTAAATTAATTAGTTGATTAACACATTGATTGATACACGAAACTAGCCAGCTTTGCTAAACATCCCTCTTACTAACTACACATAGCTTACCTTTCTCTGTGCTTTCTTTCTAAGTGACGATAAAAGTTTGAAGTAGTCCCCACCGAATGTTTTTCTTTCCTTCTCATCAAGGATGTCTTCAACTGGCTCAATAATGGAAAAATATTCCTTTAAGAAGCTACTTCTCTTGTGCGATGTGCTTAAAGGTCCATCTGCCTTCAAAGCTGCACTTTCAATCAGGTTCAATCGGCAAAGATTTTCCACCAATTATGATACTACAGTATAATCAATATTGCAATTGTGCTTAATCAAAGATGTCTGCACAATGTATTTAATAACCAGGCCTGATGCTGAGGAAGTAATGAATTGGAGCACCTCAACAATTTCATCTATGCATCTGTTCAAAAACATTGAAAATTCTTTCTAATTTAAGTAAGAGGCCACCTAGTTTATTAACGATGACTTTAGTTATATCTTCCTCAACAAGAGGCTCAACAATGTTTTTTTTGTAACTTTCTTCAGGACTTTGCCTCTGATAATTTTGAAGGATTGTTCCTCTTAAATCGAGTGGGGATGTTTCCTGCTTCTATGAGACGCAAACGTTGAATGGATAGTTGTGCTGTTATCACAATTTTTGAAAACAAATTACACAGTTTCGTACTTTCTCAAATGGCCCACAAGGTGTTCAAAATATTGCTTTTCTGAGTAGAAACTGCATGAATTACAAACTAGACATGAGAAGGATGTGGTTTAACTCTGTGGACATGATGGGATGCCTGCACAAATGCTTGGAAAGTGACTCAAAATCTTGAAAGTAGAAGGGCGTATAGGCAGGGTAGTGACTGGCTTCGATTCCAATGGCCAGGCTTCGATCTGTAATGCTTTAGCAATTGTAATTGTTTTGATGTGGTGAATATACATGTTTTGCATGACCAGCTCATATTGTGTGTGGGTGTAAATGTTTGGCCGAGCTGTCTGGTCTTTCCCTCGTAACTATTATTTGTTGTTCCTTGCTCTTTTTTGTCTGATTCAGTTCCTCAACAGTTCCCTCTTCTTGACTACAGCTGTGTCTCAATATATAGGCTGCATGCTCCGAAGGCCGCATTTGAAGGCTGATATCACACATTTATAGGGCGATTGCATCACAGCAGTGCTACAAAGGCTGTCTCAAATCAAACTCTGCAACTTTCGAAGGCTGCATTCGTCACCGCGGCGCGACGAAGGCTGCCCCAGTTTGGAATGTCATTCAAATGTGATGCCAAATGCACCCATCATTTTCTTGGGCAAATGAAGGATACAAAAAAGAACACTTCGCAGCCTACCCCTCCTTAGAATTCATAGCGCACCGGTGACAACGCAATTGTATTCAAAGAAAATAGCTGGTGTTAATAGCGTGGTGGCTGCTATTTTTTTCTTTGTTTTTTATTGTTTTTTATTTTCATGCTTCAACTGAATGAAAACAACAGGGTTAAAACTTGTCAACCCATTGGACCTGCCTTTCGCTTTGCTTCTTCCTGGAGCTGTATTCTGCTAGCAAAACTAATGATGATGTCAGAAGTTCGGTATTATGATAAAAACTTAAAAATAAAAGGCAGAATGTCAACGTATATCAAAGTGTATAATTCCTCCAGTAGCATAAATAAAAAAATGAAAGTTAGCAATTCAGGCTCCATATTTAATTGACATTTCACAAATGTCATATAGGATGGCAGCTCTCCTCTCGCACTGTTTTCTAGGCGGTCATTTGGAACACCTGGTGGCTCAATTGGTTATCCAATGACGACTACATTCACAGCCTCCGAAGGCCATGTAGGCTGCATCTTTTAAGACGGTACAGAGGAGATCAAAGGCAGTAGTACAAAAATGATATCCAGGTGGGTCAAAGACAGGCAGGGTTTCCAAACACAGAAGATCAAACAGTCAAAAGTACCGAAGGGCAGTCCAGAGAGAATAAACAAGTGCAGGAATAACCAGGCCGTACCAGGAAATATTTTATAATTAAACACTCAGTATGCCGATAATACAATCAATACCTCATGGAGTGTAAACCAAACAACGAGTCTTAGATAATCCAACTAATACACAGGTGCTCAGTATTCCGGCGATTGCGCCCTGGTTTGAGTGTTTCGTTTTCGGTGATCGGAACTTTGGTTATTGCTGGAACGTATTGCAGGATTCCTGGAGGCAAATGATCGGCGGGATGAGGACTGGGGATTCAGTTACGAGTTCTGTACACCTACTGTAACTACTAAATCAGCATACTTTAAAAATGCACAAGTCTCTGGTATTGGCCGCTTATTGGCAGAGATTGTGCCTGATAGGCATGCAAACATAGCTAACTGTTATGCTTGAAAACAAAGAAAACTGTTATGCTTGCAATGGCTAACACAAGTTGCATTTGCTATTTAACCTTATGTCAGATAATTATAATCTAACATTAAATTGACAACACAATTATATTGGCGTAGCCTAATATAAACATGTAGAATGTGCGTTGAGATGGAAACACTTATTTCATAAATCCAGGGCACAGGAGGAAGTGTCGTCAGTGAACTTCCTGCTTTCCAGGTGTTTCTGATGTCAGTTCAATTTAAGAGGAAAATTTCAATTAGTATTTACTTACACTTCTTTTGCATAAACGCTAATCTTTTTTATGTGTTTTAAGTGTGAAATCAAACCAATATTATCAAGTACAAAGGAAAAACCAATTTTTTGAAGTATAATTTTACCAGAAATGTATATAATAATTACTCACCCAAAAAAATATTTTTTTCAGTGTACCCTGAAAGTGTTTTAGCTCCTGTAATGTCCAGCCCAGAAGGGGCTGGCGTAATGAAGTGAGCATGGACTCATATATTCATGTTTTAGTTCCTATCTGATTATTTTATATTCTGTATCTGTTTCAGTGTTATAGAATGGTGTTTTGGTTTACCTTTATTTTGAAGTATATCCCCTTAGGAGTCAGCCACGCCTCTTCCTGGTTAGGGTTGCTAGGTAAGGAAGTAGGGAATGGATATAAAAGGAAAATGTGTAAAAGGTTCTGATTAAATATTGCAAACAGCCGTGCCTCGTTGGAGTGATCAGAGTGCCTATATAATAGCAGCCCTGCCCAGGAAGAGACATGGAGTATTAACCTACTGTACGTGGCGTGTAAGTATTGTTGGTAGTTCTATTTTCTATGTATACCGTTTCCCTTGACGTTATAAGGAGTATTGTTGATTCTATGTCGTGGTGTAGTGGAAGTAAGAAATGTGTACAGGACAGATATGCAGATATTAAGAGCTGGCACCTGGCTGGCTACCCCACAGCTATCCTTCCCAGAGTTTGCTTCCTTAGAGACGCAAATAAAGAGGATGCAGGGAGGTGGGAAGCATCACCCCTCTTACTGGACCACAGAGCCTGAATGTAAAGACCAACTGAACACCTAATATAAGACACCAGCCAATGGACCAAATAGTATGATATTTGATGTTTTCCTGTCTGTCCCATAAAGGGAAACTTTGGTATACATCTATTACTGTGTTGCACATGTCGTGTTTTCTCTTTACAGATAACTATATAGTTGGCTGGCCAGAATATGTAGGAAGGTTCCACAGAGTCAAACGTATGTTTCCCCCCTGGGGTGGGACATTTCAATTTCATGTAAATGTAAACAGCCAGTTCTTCTGTACTCAATGTAAATGTCTACTACCGGTCTTTTGTACTAATTGTATTTGTGACCTAAAGTCTGTGAATAATGTAATCAATGTAAATTTGTCAATAGCGGTCCTTTGTTTCCAATTTCGATGGCCAGTGAAACGTGATTCCCATTGGGGTTGAGCGGGAAGGGGGGAGCACTTTGTCGGGAGGGATATAAAGTCTATGTTCAACTAAGTTCGAAGAGTCAATCGTAACCGATACTCCTGGCATACGTTTTCGTTGCCATAGTGCTAGTAGATTAATTACATTTAATCTGTATAGTCTTAGTTTTAGGACGACATTTATTAATATTCTTGGTATTGCAACTTGTGATTTCATTGTCCGGTTAAAGAGTTGTATTTTATGCCTTTTATTGGAATTAAATATTATTGCTTTTAACTGAGCCTTGTTTGTGACATTCCAAGTTTATTCCTAATATCTCTGGTGGAGTTATATGGAAATCATTGTTAGCCTATTCTCTGTCTGCTCGTAGTTTCTGCCATTATCACACACACACACACTATGCTAGCAAGCTATTCCGGTGCTTAACGTGAAATCACTGAGCCGTAACTATTTCTGCAGCGGGGCCCGCAGCAGGCACATCCGTGAGGACAGGTAGTCGTACATATTTCATATTTAGTGGGACTTGGCACGTCTAGACTAGCTATCTAGTGGTTTCCAAGTTACTGCCTGTTAGGTTTCCAGAGGATCTTGCTCAGCTAACACATAAACACATGGAGTCAGATTTATAGATATACTCAATATCAACGAGTTCAATAAGATCAATAAGATCATTCTCCACACTTCGTATTAAGCACATTATTTATCATTTAACTCAAAATATTGCCCCAAGGAAAAAGGAAATATACCAATTATTAATGTATTAATTTCATGTGCATATTAATGGTAATCTATTTTCCCTAACTACAATGGTATATGAGAACCAGCCACAATCACGTGACTTGCTACATGTATTAGCGGTGTATGTTTAGGCATTCGTGTCATACCTAGACTTAGCCAGCGTTCGTACAGCTGAAAGAGTACGTTGTTTAGTTACTAGGTTTGTGTATCAAGCGTCGCCATTATCTGTATTTAACCCGGATTGTCAAGGTGGATTAACCCCTCTACATAGAATAAATACGAACAACTACAATCTACTGTCTTGTGTCCTCCTCTCATCACGACAGGTCCCATGAAACAGATACCTGCTGTCAAATCTAAGAATGAACATACTGTAGGTGG
Source organism: Umbra pygmaea (assembly GCA_016801145.1). Lineage (NCBI taxonomy): Eukaryota > Metazoa > Chordata > Actinopteri > Esociformes > Umbridae > Umbra > Umbra pygmaea. Next base: position 5,709 of record JACXGM010040594.1, read on the forward strand.
CTGTGCAATCATATCAGAAAAAACTGTAAACAACCTCTGTGTTACACTGGATCCATATATCTCCTTTGACAAATGTGTAAAACATACCTGAAAAGCAGACAACGTGTGAAACTTTCTGTGAAGTATTGATGCAGAAAGGTTAATCCATGCTTTTGTTAGCTCACTATTGGATTATTGCATTTCTCTCTTTTCTGGCTCCCCATATAAGACCTTCGAAAAACTTCAAATAGTGGTTATTGCGGCCGCCAGAGTTTTGACTAAAACCCCAATATTTTTACATATTACCCCAATTCTAGTCTCTCTACACTGGCTGCCCATTAAGGCTAGGGATGCTTTCAAAGTTTGACTGTTAACCTACAAAGTACAGTACTTCACAGAATGTCCACTACTTACTTAAGTCACTGGCCTGCTCATGTTGCCCCTTGGTTCCCTAAGCAGCTGGGAAGGGAATAAACTGTGTGGAATAAAGTCAACCCACTTTCAGGATGATTGCGGTCTGTTGGTGTCCCTTTGGTTTGTGGTCTTTGCATTATGGGTGTATCATGCCTGTTTGTTCCTTCCTGAGGTTTTCTTTGTGCAGGACCACATCTTTATACCCCCCATCTCAGTTCCCAGATGTTATGCTGCAATAGTTTATGTGCAAGGGTACTAGGGTTTTTCTGAAGCATGGCCATTCTAATGTTTTTGATGTCATTTTGATACTAGGAGGATCCAAACCCTTGGAAAACCTACTACACTATAAACCCAAACAGTACTGCTAACTTATAAGTGTGTGGACCAAACAATTCAAATCTGTCGCAAAGTTAATAGTACTTAAAACTATTCTATTTTCTTAATGAGTAATCTAGTTATATTTTAATGTCGATCAACCTTTCTGAGTTAACACCTGTACTTCAATGATTATTTTTAAGTGTACTTTTTTGTTACTGGGTAACACACTCTGACGTAATTGACATATAAGGACATCGTGGCTCCAGAAAAATCCAACATGGTAACTTCATGGAGTAACTTGTAAGTTAACCATAAACCTGTCAAAAAACAACTTTGCATGTTGTGACGTAGAAACAATACCATGAGGTGGAAATATTTAATCTTTAGATTGGACAGCTTTTACATTTAGGGTAACGTGGAAAGCGCGGCAGCTCCCCCGCACATTTTTTAACAATATTAGCGTCACGGCAGAAATGTTATCATCAGCAGGCAATAATGTTAGTTGGTAACATTAACTGTCTTTGGTCTACGACAGTCCAACCTTCTTTATATGTGTGCTTGCTGCTTATCTTAAGTGCCCTGATCAGGTAAATGGGATGTACTTTACATTTATCTGAATGAACTAGTGACTAGCTGTATCTTTTAGTATCTTTCTGTACCTTGAAATTGTCTGCTGTAATGTTAAATGCATGTGTGAGCAGAAGAGCTGGCATTGTCAATAGTAATGTTGGCAACTTAACTTGAAATCATTCAGTTTAATGTAAATAATTATATGTTAATATTTTCTCTGTATTTGTTTCTTACTGTACACCTACATAGAGGTACCTGAAACATCAGAGAGCAACTTTATTGGTAAGTTATGTTGATGCTTGAAATTAACTGTAGATTAACATGTAAAGATGATCGCTTTTCACTACAATTGGTTTAAGATTGTCTTCACAGTTTTTTCACAGTTGAAATTATTGAGAAGATCAGCACTGACCTTACTTTGGAAATCCACAATTATTGAAACTCACACATTTCACATATAGGAAAACTGTTTGTTATACACTGCGTTCCAAATTATTATGCAAATTATATTTTACAATGATTTTCCTAAATAGTTGATGCAAATGACAGTGAGTATAATTTTCAAGTTACCAACCATTAGGGTATAAGTTGAATTTCATTGAACAAACCACCCAATGAAAACAGTATTTTGTTTCAAAAATAAAAAACTCAAAATGCACTTTTCCAAATTATTATGTACAACAGAGTTTCAAAACACTTTACAGGTTGTAAAGAACTGAATTTGGTAATTTGTTGAATTTGCACCATTAGGAGGTCATATTTACTGAAATCAAAAGCTATTTCAATCAAACACATCTTAACAGTGTTCATAGGACCCCTTCTTTGATCTTTTACTTCAGGATGCTCCAAAGGTTCTCAATAGGGTTGAGGTCGAAAGAGGATTGGCCACACCACATTTATTCTTTTCCGCAGCAGAGTGATCCTTTTTCTTTCCCATATTGCTTGAAACCTGTGGCCTGCTTAATAATGTTGAACATCCTTCTTAAGTAGTTTTTCTTTTTATTGGGCTCACTTGGCAAACTAATTATCACAGGTGTCTGAGATTGATTTTAGTGATCCAAAGAGCCCGGAGACACAATACTATCCATGAGTTTGATAGAAAATCTAAATATTTAGTGTTTCTGACACCCAATTCCAATTTGCATAATAATTTGGAACGCTGTTTAGAGTTTGAAAATAAGCAGTCTTGAACTAATCAGTCTGGTCACTAAAACATAGGACTTTGATATTTAGGCTGACTGAACTTGTATTTTTCACCCAAGGATTTACATTGAAAGTATACAATTCAAAGATTTAATGAGGTAGAAGTGCATGTTCTGTGCAGTGTCTTCCGACACCCGAGAACAGTTATTTAGGCACTACCACTACAAGAAAAGGTATGTTTTAAAGTGTTTCCAGATCACTACCAAGATTGGCAGTGCTATGCACTAAGATCCCACTATTGAAAATTACCGAATGAAACAGATGGTTCTGCCATCAATTACCTTTTTTATCTTCTTCTAGTCTGTAGAAATATCAAAGTCGGTAGCCTCTTTTTTAGTTGTGACACCTCTGCTCAGGAGAAGTCTGCAACTAGTGTCTCGAACACCACGAGCGAGTATAAATAGTTGCGGCGCTCCCGTTGTAGTGGGAAATTAATGTTCACAGGACCAAATAATGACTACATTCACATTGGGTTGCAGAAGTCATGTTTTTCTTTACAGCTAACTATCTAGTTCCACAATCAAATGTTTGTTCCCCCCCCGGGGTGGGACAGTTCAATATCATGTAAATGTGTAAGGCCCATTCTTTTGTAATGGTATTTTCGCCAGTACGGCGGTTCCACAGGGAAACGTATGTTTTCCCCCCTCGGGGGGGACATTTCAGTTTCATGTAAATGTTATAACACTGTTATATTGTTGCTACTAAGGCTAGCGCCAGCGAGACTGTGCATAATTGAATTATGTAATGTGTGGGTGCCAAGTCTGTTTGTTCTATCACCGCCAAGTGAAGTGATCACCATTTAGTATGCAACGGGGGAGGAGTTTGGGGGATCACCTGGGCGGGAAGGATAAATTGCTTTGTTGTTAGTCTAGTTTGTTGAGTCGTAAACAATGATCCGGGCAAGCTTTTTCTCTAGCCATGTGATTAGATATAGGATAATTGTAGTTTTTGGTCAACGGGATCTCTCAGAAATCTGTGATACTATCACGGATACTTATCTTCAAATTCCGTGGCAGTTTCACGGAATGGCTGAATATTCTGTGGAATAATCACAGATCCTAAACTTCTAAATCTGTGGCAGTTTCACAGAATCACAGAATGACGTAGCAGAGTGTAAATAGCGTAGATTTTGCAGGTTGGTAGGTTGGGGATGGTGGACGGGCGTATAAACATGCGACTCACATACACTTTGCATATATTCTGTTTTCTATACCAACGCGATGTAGATGTGTTGCAAATGTGCTTTTTTTATCATTTTTTTACTCACTATAACCATGATTACAAACAATAAATTATGACATAATACAAGTTACATCGAGTTAACAGCAAGGTTTCTAAGTGGTTAAGGTTAGGTTAGGGTTTGGGAAAGGCTTACATCAAATTAACAGCAAGGTTTCTGAGTGGTTAAGGTTAGGTAAGAGGTTTGGGAAAGGCTTACATCGAACTAACAGCAAGTTTTCTGAGTGGTTAAGGTTAGGTTAGGGGTTTGGGAAAGGCTTACATCAAATTAACAGCAAGGTTTCTGAGTGGGTAAGGTTAGGTAAGAGGTTTGGGAAAGGCTTACATCGAATTAACAGCAAGTTTTCTGAGTGGTTAAGGTTAGGTTAGGGGTTTGGGAAAGGCTTACATCGAGGAAACAGCAAGGTCTCACTGTGCGCCAATCGCGGACTTTTCCGTGAAACTGCCACAGATTTTGATCCGTGTTCATTTCAAAGAATTTTCTGCCATTCCGTGGAACTGTCACGGATTCTGATGTTCATACTCCGTGGCAGTTTCACGGATTTCTAAGAGATCAGGGGCCTCATTTATAAAACTTTGCAGGGGATTTGCGTCAGAAGTGGCGTACGGACGAAATATAGGATGTGCGTACGTAAAGAAATATTCCGATTTATAAAACCGTGCGCACGCACGTCCTACGCTGTTTTCCCTTTATAAATCACAATCAACTCTAATACGTGGCGCAGCTTTTGCGGATACATGTCACGCCCATAATTGTCCATAAATAGTCAGTGAAACTCCCCGAAATTAATATTCATTGATTGAGAAATCATGGCATACACAGTAGTGAGGAAAACCAAAAAAGC
>JACXGM010040595.1:0-10276 GCA_016801145.1 Umbra pygmaea
GTAAAACTTTCTACCAGACGTCGTATGAGATTAGTTCATTATCTTAAATGTTTTTGGATTTGCGCAGGTGCATTACTTCTATGATCCATTAGTTCTATATGGTTAATTAATTTCGTTATTTCCTTCTTTTTTGCGAACGCTTATTTCTATGATCCAGTACATACGGTACGGATCAGTATACTGATTCTTTTCGTTCATTTCGATCTGCGCATGCGCAAATGAACGATACGAATCAAAATGATTCGTTCATTTGAATGAACGAGATTCTAAGATACGATTCAGTAAAAAGAATCGAACTTCCCATCACTAATTGTGAGAGAATTTTGAGGACAGGAACCCTTAGTCGCGCATGCGCAGTTTGCACTGTTACAAAACCGGGTATTTACAATTCAGTAGGAAGATTATGGGTACAAATTATATTTCTGATCCTTTTGACTTGCGAAACACCAAACCGCTGTGTGGTCTCTTAAGTTTGTTTCGAAAGAGTCATCGGATGTAACGTGATGTTGACACTCAAGATTAAAATACTCTATGGTTGTAAGAGTATCGGTACTTCACAAGGGTTTCAAAGTCAAAATACGTTCGTACACCACCGCACATGCTGACAAATAAATTGGATCAGAATTGGAGTTTTTTATACGATTTATACACGTCCGGGAGTACCCAAGTTGGACATTGTAAAATTAACTGGTATAATTAAACACAAACGCATTCAGACATACCTATTAAAACTTTCATTGTATCCTGTCCAGTGGATTCTCTAATCTCTACACAGCTGAGAGGACTATTCTTCAGGGCATCACGAAAGATGACGTCAAATGTTTGGTGAAATGAGAAACCTTCAAAATAAAAGCGAAAAGGTCAATGCATATTAAAGTGTACATTTCCTTAATTAAGATAACTTCCCAGCTAGCCAGAAGTGTCGGCCCAGATTCGGCCCACATCTGGGCCGACACTTCTGGCTAGCTGGGTTTAAACAAAGGCCGTTTTTGTAATGTTTTAAACATGTTCAAAGAATGAGTAATGGGGGGAAAAACATTTGCTTGAAAAAAAAGGTTTAAAAAACTGTTTAAACATATTTACTTGCCTATCGACATTGCGCTTTATAACCATTGACCGTATATATCACTGGACATAACATGTGTGACGTCACCCATTGGTTTGTGAAGATTTGATTTGAATCGTCGAATTTGCCGTTTCGAGCGCAGCCATCTTGGTGATCTAACTGTGACGTTAGCTGAGAGTTGGCAACGCTGCTATGTTACATTACACACTTTCACTGGCACAGTCAATGTCAATCACGTCATAGCCACTCCCTAAAACACCCCCTGTTTTATTGCTGATTTTAAAATTAACAACACCATAATTAAAAAAATTTACATCATTCTGTATTGCAAAAGACATAAAACTAGTTATTGAGACCATAAACCCATTATGAAAATGTTTACTGAGGTAATAAATCAATTGAGAAGTGGCTGAATTTCTCATAGACTTCTACAGAAACCGACCGCTTTTGCAACCACACGTGTTGCCCCCATGGTTGCCCCCAAGGTGGTTTAAGGCACTTGCGCATTTGCATCACTTTGCCAAACAGGATGCTAACCCTGTGGTTCAAGTGCTTTTGATTATCTGAACAATCAATGAATTGTTGACCCTACCCCTTCTCCTTGCCCGTTTTTGCCCTAGCGTTTCAAAGCCTTAACACATATTGCACATAATCAACCGCACAGCTGTCTTTATATAATTTACACATTACCATTTTCAGCCATGTTCATCATGTTACATATCCTAGTGTTATTTCTCTTGTTCTGACACTTTACATTCCATTAATCTACCTCTCTATTTTCGACCATATTTGCAATGAATGTACAGTATTTTTTAATCTAACCTAATACTGTTTATATTTGTAACTGTATACTTGAATGTGTGTACCTTATGTGTAACATAATGTTGCCTTGCACCTTGCGCCTTATCTTGGCCAGGGCGTGATTGCAAACAGAGAACTTGTTTATCTGGTTAAATAAAGGGTGAAATAAAAAATGCCAGAACTAATGTGTCAATGTTCTCCCGAAGAATGGAAAATAAATTCAAATGTTTTTAATTGATATACTTCAGTGATTTATCATGAATTGCACTGATGGATTAAGATTGGGTTTCTAGAAACATTTTTAAACTACATTTGAATCAATGTTATTTTACATAATTTGAATTTTGGAAATAATAATATAATTTATGGATACGTTTTTGCAATGTTAATGTATGATAATTAGCTATGTTAATCAACGTTTGATTGTGAAAAAAATGCAATTTCCTCTGATCAAAGAATTCCAGATTTTAGATGCAAAATGACAAGGCATCAACCTCTAAATGTACATTGTGATATAAAATATTGTTCCTTCATATTTATAATTTTCAGGTTTGATTTACATTTTCGAATTACGGGTCACCACACATGCGCGTTTCCCACAACACGTGGTTTGAGAAAACAGATAAATTCTCCCCCAGCCTGTTCCGTCGTTCTCTTTTTACTCACCAACTGTCGGAGTAGGTTGTTTTGTCATCAGCAATTGCGAAACTGTTGGACGGTTTTCTATGCTAGGTCCAAATCTATTGAATGATTTTAGCTAAGAGTAGTTTTGTTTTCGTTAGTGTTAATTGCTGAAAAATATTTATGTATTAATGCAATTTTTTTACCGCGCTAGTTTTAAATTGTTGTCTAATAATGAATTAGTTGCTAAGTCATAGGTCGTTAGCCAACCCACAGACATATCTTTAGTCTTAAAGGATTTGGAAACCCAGAAACATTGGCTATGGTAAACCTTTTAAATATTTTTACATGAATGTGCCATTTGTTCAACAGTGAGATTATTTTAACTAGAGAAAGTACTGTATTATATACTGGCGACATTGTTTAAGGAGGTATAACTTCACCCGCCAAATCGATACTGTACTTCCAAGTGTTAACTCAAATGTTCTTACTAAACCACAAAGGCCGATTATTCTATTTTGATATTTTTCAATACTACATTCACTGTTGAACCATGTGACCAACCAATGCCTGCCGACAGTTTTGAACCCATAATGATGATTTAATGTGAGTCCGTGTTTCTGAACCTCGTGATTTAATTTCACACACTGACTGGGTTGGCTGACATTTTTTTTAATTTACTATTTGCGAGGGCATTGACTTAACAAGGTATTAAACTTATCTGTGTTTGACAGGGAGTCCCTCCTGTTGTACAAAAACCGGTGAGTAGCCATTTTTCTTATCTTGTACCATTCAGTGACCTTAACATTGATGATTTTCTTGCATGATCCGTGTTTCACCTGAATTCTAGTGATTATACACATGCACTGAGTAGGTCAAGGTTGTGTTTAAGATTTACATACTACTTTTTAGCGTTACTAATGTTATTTTATTTTCCTGTAGGTTAATGGATTCAAGTTTGTAACTATCTGTACATCCCCTGGAAAATTGGAATAAGTGAAACATCAGTTTGTTGTATTTTCTGTACATTTGTTATTAAAGTTAAATTTTACCTGTGTATCTGGTCTCTTAACCTTAATTGTAAGGAAGTTATAATATTTGGAGGCACCACATGACGTGCGTTGATACACATTTCCGGATTCGGGCCTCGTATACATGCTTGCTGGAAATTGTACTCTTGTTCCATAATGTCAGTGTCTTTCAAACTTAATTTCAGAGTTTAGTTTATTATACTTAGTGTTTACACATTGACTCAAAAATGGCAAGTTTAAATGGGGTTATTTGGAAAAGTCTGTCTGCATGTAGTGGAGTTCAGTTTCGTGAGAACTAAATAACATCAGTTATGTACTGTGGTTTCTGTGTGTTAAGGGGCTATTCTCAGTAGTTTCCTGAGATCCTGGTAAGTACTGTTCAGGTGACAGAAGATCATTTCCTCCTGCAGGAAAGTTCTTTTGAAGTTTTCACGTGTGAGGATTCTACAGTATTTACTGTTTGGGCTAGTCATATAATCCTTTAGGAGGCAGGTGGCTTACTTCCTACAGGCTATGATTCACAAAAGTTGAATGTGGAGAACAGTTGGATTGTAGTTGACAGGGAGCTCTTTAATGTGCTGCAGGCAGTATATTGTCGGTCTTGTGATAATGACCTTTCACATGAGGTTATAAAGGAACTTTTGACATTTTAAGTGATTCAGCTGACTGAGGAAGTTTAAATCATCTTTTAAGTGGCTGCTTTGTGAAATTCTATCCTGAGGCCATGTGAACTATAGTGTTAAGGACTTTTTGCCATAAGAATGTTTTTAGAGGTTCAAGAATTGATAAGGGGAATTAAAATTGCTTTGTTTTGTATGCTGTTGCCCAAACTGTCAACCAAGTTTAAATGTCTGAAATCATAGGTACATCTTGCACTTTCAGTATTTACCTGAACATTACTGTTGAACCTTGAGTCCTATTTTAAAGAATAAAGGGACAAACTTTACACATGGCAAACATTGGGAGTATGACTAAAATGATTCAAATTTCAATAATTTGACATCTGTTCATCAGCTTATGGAATGTGGTCACTGAGTTATTTTCTTCAAGGTTCTATGCAGTTTACCAGTGGACATTTAAAGGTGAAACTTTTTTTGCTGATTTAAACAGAATACAAATGCTTAAAACGATCACGCGTTAGGAAACTCAATGAATATGGAATTACTCCATTATGTTGTGCATACTTAGCATTTTCTTTGTCACAATTTGTAAAAGGTGTGGTCCACGTGGTTCATCAACCATATGTTGCCTGTTCAATTTTTATTGCACAGCTCATCCTACATTAGCGCATGCATTGAATGATTACTCATTGACCAACCATACAGTGATTGAGTTACAGGTGCCCAATTTGAATACAGGGTTCTGGATAGAGATGTGGCAAGATGGATGCTGATAAATTTGTTTTGCCAAATTCTACACTGCCCCTTTAAAAATCAGAAGGGATTTAGGTGGAACTGTTTCGAAACACTAGCAAAAATCTCTTATCAAAGTTAAAACAAATTTGAATATGAGAACAGAGAACTGGTTAGTAATTTTTAGGCCCAGGGTAACTTAAAAACTAGCAGAAACTGCCTTCACTTTTTTGTACCATAGAAGTGGAACAAGTTGCTGAATCATATCAAGCTTAAAAGCCTCGTACTGTTGAATGATGCTGCTGATGTTTCATTGAAGATGTATGTGAACATGATAGAATGTGGTTTTTCTTTCTCTGTTAAGATGCTGCAATGTTTGAATTAAAATTTGCAAAAAAAATTATCCCATTTGGAAATGCATTGTTTTATCACATGTACGGGGTCATCAATCCTTGTACTGGAGAGCTAGGTTTTCACTCCAACCCCAATCTAGCACACCTGATTGCACATCTGATTGCAGTTGGAGTGAACCTACAGGGTGGTAGCTCTCCAGGACCTGGATTGGTGTTCAGACTGTTATTGGGGGTTAATAAGCAATTAATGGTACACTGTGCAGAATTTTCTGGATTGAAAACACAACTACTTTCTCTTTCAGTGACTAGCCTCAAATAGCTGTAGAACATTTATTTTGTATAACAAAATGGAGAAAGTAGTTTAGATGGGATAATGATTTCCACCACTGCACAGTGTATCATTTTTGATTTAAACAAAAATTAAAGAGGACATGACTTTTATTTCAGTATGTTTGTCATTGGTCATGTTGTAAATTGAAATTAGTTCTGTTGTTACGGCTGAAAATCAACACAGCAGCTTTAATAACTTTTTGTATAAGGGTCAAAAAATACACTCGGCAGGTCCGAGATACTGTTGTGGAGAAGGTTAAAGCCGGATTTGGATACAGAAAGATTTCCCAAGCTTTAAACATCCCAAGAAGCACTGTGCAAGCGATAATATTGAAATTATACACATTTATGTTGATGAAGCTAAAATAAATAAAAGATCAGGGAAAAAATATACAATAGGAAAATAAAGATGAAAATTAGAAGCAATGGGTGAAAATATCCCTATTTCTGTTTAACTAATTGGAGAGAAGATTCAAATACCATTTTTTCCTCTGTTTTACAGGAGCTAATATATATCATTAGAAGCATTCACACTGACATAAATTTGCGATCAATGTTGTAGGGATTGTTTCAGATTGTTCCAGATGCACCATAGAGGAGCAGCTCTACATAGCCATAAAATAAGCAACTCTTCACACATTGTCTATTTAGAATTCTTCACAGCATTTCCTGCAGTGCTACTGAAAGACAAAGTATCTTTAAGGTCCATTCCATCAATATCCCTGGTATTCTGTTGGCCATTCTTTGCTCCACTGTCCAGAGATATTCCTTCAAAGAACCGAGCCAGGAAGGCCATGCCACCCTCTTTGATGTAAGACTTTCCGGCAAAAGTGTAGAGAACAGGGTTGGCACAGCTGCTGATGAAGGCGAACGCAGAAGTCACAGCCCGACTGGGCTTCCATATTTCATTTAATCTGCGGAGTGAGGGATAGTAAATATTGGTATTATAGGCTTATTAAGGTAATTGTCAGAGCAGTGCTTATTGTTGTTATTGGTAAAATTTTGCAATAAAGAAAATATTGATGAGGAAAATATTTTGCCATTTGGTAAATACATACTTGCATTTTATTGGAGGATTGGCCAGCTCAGCCACAACCTAGGAGAAACATCCCCAGAGCAGAAAAAAATACAATCTTAATGTAAAAATAATGCGATAATTCACAATCTGATTGAATCTGCATTATCACAACCACACACCTGTATTATGTTGATTAGATGATAGGGCAACCAAAAGACACCAAAAGTCAAAACGATGGCCAGAATGAGTTTCTCACTGCGGACATTGCGACGGAACTTAGTTTGTCTGAGGCGCATCAGGATGCAGAAGTAGCTGCTTACTATAATGCTGTAGGGAACCAGGAATCCTACTACAGTCTCAAATGTGTACTGAAACACCACCTGAACAAGAGAAGGTAACCATTAACTGAAAAAATTCAGATAACATTGTGGATTATTGGCTTATTGGGAATGAATAGGCCTGTCATAACATCTCCAATTATGTTACTAGGGCTTTATAATGCACTCCATATTAAATATGCTATTTGTGCTGTACACAAGGGATATGAAAATATTATTCAAAGTTGAATATGAGGATCGAGTACAGGCTATCCCTTTTTACTACCAAAATACAAATATTTTCAGTGTTCCATCCCCTCATTGTATGTGAGTATAGGAATTGGGACATTTGGCTTTTGTGTTGAAAAAATTTTCATATTGCATTGATTGTTCACATATTAAAGAACAGCAAATGTGTAGTCTCCGAGTGTTATGGTCAGATGAAACAAAAATCAAGCTTTTTTGCAACATCCACTTAATGTGGATTTGGCGTAAAAAGAATGATGGTTATACCGAAAATAACCTGGGCCCGGTTCCCCAAAACGTTCTTATCGCTAAGTAGTTCTTAACCTAATAGGTTAAGAACACGTTCTTATCGCTAAGTAGTTCTTAAGAACTACTTAGCGATAAGAACGTTTTGGGGAACCGGGCCCTGATTCCCACTGTTAAGTATGATGGAGGATTTGTGATGTCGTGGACTTGTTTTCCACCGAAGGCCGTGGGAACCTTGTTGAATTATAAATCTGAATTTTGCTTGCCTCTGCCAGGAAACTGAAACTGGGTCGTCATTGGATCTTTTAGCAGGATAATGATCCTAAAGATATGTCTAAATCAACACAAAAATGGTTCACTGAACACAAAGTCAAGCTTCTGCCATGGCCATCTCAGTTCCCTGACCTAAATCCTATTGAAAACATTTGGGCTGAGCTGAGGAAAAGAGTCCATACTAGAGGACCAAGGACCCTGGATAATCTGGAAAGATTCTGTAGAGGAATTGTCTCAGATTCCTTACTCCGTCTTCTCCAATCTTATTAAATCTTATAGGAGAACTCACGGCTGTTATATTGGCAAAGGGAGGTTGTACAATCAGGTGTGATGTCTTTAAGAATGCAAGGGAAGCTAAAATGTCAAAAAAGTATGTAGAGGCATACAGTCAAGAGAGAAGCCCATAGAGCAGGGGTATTCAACTCTAACCCTATGGGGTCCGGAGCCTGCTGGTTTTCTGTTCTACCTCATTATTAATTGGACTCACCTGGTGTCCCAGGTCTAAATAAGTCTCAGATTAGAGGGTTGCAATGAAAAAGTGGAGTGGATCTGCCTTCGAGGTCCAAAGTTGAATACCCCTGCCATAGAGAATCCATGAAAAGCATCGAAAAACTAAATATTTCAGCAACGTTTTGATGGATTGGAATTACTTCCTACTCATATGCTCTACATCTCTGCAAAAGGCGAGATTCAGAATTATTCAGATTCCTCTTGGCACGGCTACGAGAATAAATACAACTTTCAGAGACGTTGCTTGTGTCACATCTACACATGGATTTATTAGGAGAACTGGATGGTGCCTTCGGCACGAAGCCCCGTTCATTCCAATGAAGATTTCTCAAAAGCGCATGAAGCAAACATGGAGCTCCAAAATACCCGGATCTTCCTCGTTGTGCGCCCAAGGGCCAGCTTTTTTGACGCGTGACATTTTCCTCGTAGAATGCAACGCGACTATCCAATAGAAATAGAGCACAGAGGAGACGGGGGAAGGTATTTTCTTGTAGATGTAGCTAAATGGGAGGAGAAACTGATTGTGGCTCGTGCCTAGCTGTACTTGAGGAATGCCAATCAACATACAAATTGAGGGAGGCGCCGTGTCGGACAATTGGATCTGTACGCAAGCAACATCTATTATGTTTGAGAGCGCAAGTGACTGGAGTTACAAGAGCAGAACTGTACTTGCGAGGAGAAACCCTGTGTCGCCCAGACATTTGTTATATTGCGCATGCACAGCAAGAGTGTTGTGTGGAAATTAAAAAACTAATGCTGGGTACACATCAAAAGGTTTTTTTATCCTATAAGATTTTCAAAATGTGAGAGACCACAAACATGAGGACGAAAAATCCTAGATTTAACCGTTTTGCTCCTATAGTGTGTGGTGTGCCATGATGTGACAAAGACAGCATACGACACACAAACAGATTTTCAACCAGAATCCCGACTGTGAACACGCAAAATCTCTCGAGAATTCAGAATAAGCATGACCCAGTCATCTCCCTGTCCAGTCTATTATGGTAGCTTTTACACAACACGTTGTATAAACATTTAGTTGTTCCCACAACATATCTAATATCAAAATGTGTATAATCATCAGGACAAATCGTGACATATCTAGGATTGTCGGAAGGGGAAATATCGGACCAAAATCAGCCCGATTATCTTGTGTTGTGTACCCAGCATTAGACGTGTCATGTATAACTTTGAACATAAAGTGATAGTGCAGGGGTGAGATGTTCCACATTGTATAGGCGAAAAAAACAGCTGGCAAATTTCTTTTTTGATGTGGGTCTTCAAGTAAGTTCTTATAGATACTACACAAATATACATACATACATACATACATATATATACACACATATACATACATACATACATACATACATATATATACACATATACATACACAAATATATACATACACACATATATACACACACAAATATACACACACAGCCGCGGTGGGTGGATCTTAATTGGGGAGGACGGGCTTGTATTACGCTCTGGACCGGAGTGAATGGAATGGTGCGCAATGCACAAAACCCAGTGTTTTTTTGTTTTGCACACTGGGTTTTGTGCGTTGCGCATCATTCCATTCACTCCAGCCCGAGCGTAATACGAGCCCGTCCTCCCCAATTAAGATCCACCGACCGCGGCTGAATATACATACATACAGATCCTTCTCAAGAAATTAGCATATTGTTTCTGTTGTACAGGTGACAAATTAGCATATTGTCACCTGTAGCCCATTTCCTGCACACGCCTGTGCATGGTGGCTCTGGATGTTTGTACTCCAGACTCAGTCCACTGCTTCCGCAGGTCATCCAAGGTCTGGAATCGGTCCTTTTCCACAATCTTCCTCAGGGTCCGGTCACCTCTTGTCATTGTGCAGCGTTTTTTGCCACACTTTTTCCTTCCCACAGACATCCCACTGAGGTGCCTTGATACAGCACTCTGGGAACAGCCTATTTGTTTAGAAATTTATTTCTGTGTCTTACCCTCTTGCTTGAGGGTGTCAATGATGGCCTTCTGGACAGCAGTCAGGTCGGCAGTCTTACCCATGATTGCGGTTTTGAGTAATGAAACAGGCTGGGAGTTTTTAAAAGCCTCAGGAATCTTTTGCAG
>JACXGM010040596.1:0-10276 GCA_016801145.1 Umbra pygmaea
CAGGCCTGCAGCAGCCACCCTCTCCAGAACACGCCTCAGAGACCCCAGGGCAGAGTGGAAGGAGCTGCCATGGGCCAGAATGTCGTAGAGGTAGACCAGACACTCCTGCTGGGTAATGCCTGCCAGCACCCTGTCCATTAATCTTTCAAATGTAGCTGGGGCATTGCACAGGCCAAAACACAGGACCTTGAACTGCCAGTGCCCTCTGGTGGTGGAGAAAGCAGTCTTGGCTCTGGCCTCTGGGGTGAGGGGCACCTGCCAGTATCCACTGCGGAGGTCCAATGAGGAGAACCAGGATGATCCCCTAACCAGGTCCAGCGATTCATCAATACGTGGTATTGGATATGAATCTTTCCTGGTTACTGCATTAAGGGGTCTGTAGTCCACGCAAAACCTCAACTTGCCCCCTTTTTTAGGAACCATGACCACTGGTGCTGCCCAGGGGCTGTCTGATGGTTCAATGAAGCCCGCCTGCTACATTTCCACCACAGCCCTGTCTGCCGCCTCCTGGCGTGCCAATGGGATACGGCGGGGACACATCTTGATGGGACGCGCGTCCCCTGTGTCAATGTCATGTTGCACAAGATGTGTCTGCCCCACCTCCTCCTCACTAAAAGCAAAGCTGCCCCTGAACTCAAACAGCAACTCCCACAGCTGTTCACGTGCTCATGGTCCAGACCATCAGAGTTATTTTCCCATATGTCCCTTATAGCAGTCAGAGCCCTCTCCTCTACTGTCTCGGGCATCTGAGCTTCTGGAATTTGGGTAGTAACAGGGTCACCCTGAGAAGTGGGGAAGAAGTAGCATGTCTCTGTTGCTTCAGCTGTCTGCACAAGTGGGTTGCTTGGCTTTGTGACTGTGACATTTGGAGGGACCATGGTGACTGCAGTGCCCCCATTGAAACTCAGTGTGCCCTCTTCTAGGTCAAGCTGACAGCCTGTACTTCTTAGGAAATCAAGACCCAGTATACAGGGATCCTGTACAGCTGCCACCCACACAGGATGACGCACAGCCTTGCCCCCTACAGTCAGAGTCATTATACCCCTCCCCTTCATAGGTGCCAGCTCACCTGTAACTGTGCGAAGCTGCACAGTAGTTGGTTCAAATTCGGTCCACCCTGGCACCACGTCTGGCCTCACCAAGGTTACCGTGGACCCAGTGTCCACTAGGGCTGAGCAGGGCACCCCCTCCACAGTGACAGGGACGTGACAAAAGTCCCCAACACAGGTCCGGCCCACAACAACAATGGGCTCCCCAGGGTTCTGTGCCTCTGCTGCCAGGGAATGTAAAGCCTCACTCCCCTGTCCCAGCCGTTGGGCTCTTGGTGATGGTGGGGTTTGTGAAAAAGAACCAGGGGTCCGCACTGCCCCGTCTATGCGGACCCCGAGCCGTCTCCCTGAGTCCCAGTAGAATTTGGGCAATTCCTGCGTAGGTGGCCCGGCTGGCCACATGCCCAGCAGACCATTGGGCCAGGCCGTCTGTTGCGTGTTGCCTGAAGTGTCACAGCATGTATTAGTTCAGTCATCTCTGCCACCCACGCAGGCTTTTCTGGTTCTGGTCTCTCCTGGCTCACAGCCCACACAGCGGGTTCACCTCCCTGCATACCCACTGAAGCCCCTCCTCACACAATCTCTCTCTCCAGGGCCACCTCTAAGGCTCTCTGTAGGGACTCTGGGTGAGCCAAATGGGTTTGTACACGCAGTTCTGTAGGGGAAAGCGCCTGTATGAAGCGGTCCCGTGCCAGCTCGCTCTGCACATCTGGGGGCATGTGAGCATATGCCCTCCTAGTGAGGCTCTCAATGTCTGCCACTCAACTCAGAGCGCAGAAGACCGGGCTGCAAACTATGGCCAAAGCGCCTACTCAATGCGCCCACTAAAGTCTCATAATTGTGTCTGTCCTCTGGGCTTAGCAGCAACAAACAGGAGAGAGCATCTTCTGTGAGACACAAAGCTAGCTGAAGTGCTTTCACCTCATCCGACCACCCCCCAGAATGAGCCAACAGTTCAAATTGTGCATGAAAAGCCTCCCAATCCGCTTTCCCTGAATACTTTGGGGTCTTAACTGCCACCGTTGCAACCGGGGACTGGGCGCCGCCATGTTTGTTTACATTCTGAGCCCCGGGATTCCCGTTGTCTCGCAGCCTCCGTGACTCACTTCCGGTCTCCCCCTCCGAATCCGCACGAAGATCAGACGAGATGCCCGCCTCAGCCGCCATTCTCCTAGCAGTTTGTCTTAAACGGGCCTTGTGCTCCATCACCCTGGCGAACTCCCCAGCCATGCCTCCCTCCGCTCCACCGCACACACCTTTTGCGGTGTAATCATCTGCTGCTTCCTCTTTCACTGTCGCCCCGCCACGAAACATTTTTCAGCCCCACTTAACCCCGTAAGGTCTCAGTCTAGCAAAAACACCGCTAGCAAGCTCATTTCAGGGTTACTGTATATCGTTGTGGTGAAACTCTTAATTCTCTTTACTTCTGACACCAATGTAATGACCTCGCTAATAATTTAATTAAAACAATGTCCACAACAGGGTTTACCGTTCTCAAACCACCGGTTTATTAAGCTATTGTTTGGCCATAGCTTACGCCACATCAGATTAGATAAATCAATGTCTTGCCACACAGGTACAGTAAGAACAAAAGAGACAGACCCAAAGATGAGCAAGAACAAAACCTGTCAAACCCAGCCCCCTAACTACTAATTTTGCCCCTCCACCAATCACATCTGGACATCTGTCCCCCACTGTCACCAATGATGAAAAGCAACTCCAGCAAATTCCCCAACACACAAACGGTAATTAATTCTGTGAACCTGACAAATAAATCTAACAGAACTCTAAGCAACACACATAACCTGGAGGGTTGCTACAATACTAAATGATATACAGTATCCCAAGTCCGTATCACTGGTTCCAATACATATCTAGGCAATCTTCAAACTCTAGCAGGAGTTTTGTGCCACTTTAAGAGCTGTATCCCTTTTAGAAATTTCCAGGAATGTCGGTCACGGAGTGATCATAACGTAAAAAGGCAAATGATCCAATTATGCAGGAAGAACATGTGCTTCTTTTGCTTTTGAGCAGATACTAAGAGAGCAACGTTTACAGAGATCAGAGTTGCATTTATCCAAATTAAAATGTTTTTCTTCGTATTGGGCCCAGGTACATGTAAATCCATGCGTTAATCCGTCCGTTACGTGTCTACAGCTTTTGGAAGCTGCTCAATAAGACAAACTAGTTTCGTTTTCACTTCTATATTTTCTACATATATTCATCAAACGGCACCAAAATACAACCCCAATCATTTAAAACATTTTTACACTGTCTTCCCACAAAGTACAACCTCATCATTGAAAATATTTCATGTTTTTGAATGTGTAGGTAGAGGCCTACTGGCTATTATTACTCTAACAATTTCTGTTAACAAATATTATAGATCAAGTACCAATTCTAATCACTAGTAGGTAATCAGTCAGTCGGCAAGTCTCTTACATTGTCCTAAAGAATTCTAGTACACTATTATTCTGAAATACTTTCTAAAACTTACTTTATATTTTCTTCTTAGTAATGTGTTTTTTTCATAGCTGGAGTGCTACCTATTTGAGTTCTTCTCTCGTCACAAAATGGCCTCCTGTAAAATTACATTCACTTATATATAGCTACGGATATCACCTGAGCCAATGAAAAATATTCAACGGCTCTGGCTATCACCTTTTCCCCACCCTGATGTGTAATGTTTCCTCCACTAGATGGCAGTAAACACCTGCTGTAACCACACTTCTGTTACTAACTGGCAGTGTTGACTGGTGAACAGGAAATACTTTTGTTCTCTCACAGAGTTTACAGTCGTGGTCAAACGTTTTGAGAATGGCACAAATACACATTTTCACAAAGTCTGCTACCTTTGTGTTGATGGCAATTTGCCTATACTCCAGAATGTCATGAAGAGTGATCAGATGAATTGCAATTAATTGCAAAGTCCCACTTTGGAATGAAAATTAAATTAATTCCCCCCAGAAATGTCCACTGCATTTCAGCCCTGCCACAAAATGACCAGCTGCCATCATGTCAGTGATTGTCTCATTAACACAGGTGAGAGTGTTGACTAAGACAAGGCTGGAGATCACTCTGTCATGCTGATTGAGTTAGAATACCAAACTGGAAGCTTTAAAAGGAGGGTGGAGCTTGAAATCATTGTTCTTCCTCTGTCAACCATGGTTACTTGCTAGGAAACACGTGCTGTCATCATTGCTTTGCTCTAAAGGGGCTTCACATGCAAGGATATTGCTGCTAATAAGATTGCACATAAATCAACCAATTATCAGCTCAACAAAATCTCTAATGAGAGAAGTTTGATTGTTGTGAAGAAGGCGTCAGGGCACCCAAGACAGTCCAGCAAGCACCAGGACCATCTCCTCTAGTTGATTCAGTTGCGGGATCGAGGCACCACCAAGTGCAAAAGGGTTGGACTGCTGAGGACTGGGGTAAAGTCCTTTTCTCTGATGAATCCTCTTTCTGATTGTTTGGGCTATCCAGAAAATAACTTGTCTGGAGAAAACAAGGTGAGTGCTGCCATCAGTCTTGTGTCATGCCAACAGTAAAGCATCCTGAGACCATTCATGTGTGGGGTTGATTCTCAACTAAGGGAGTGGGCTCACTCACAATATTGCCTAAGAACACAGACATGAATAAAGAATGGTACCAACACATCCTTTAAGAGCAACTTCTCCCAACCATCCAAGAACAGTTTGGTGATGACCAATGACTTTTCCAGCATGACGTAGCACCTTGCCATAAGGCAACAGTGATAACTACATACCTGCCAACCTTGAGAAATTTTTATGACCACCACTTCAGCGTGGACACGGCAGTTCGGGAAAGCATTCATGATCTCAATAGGCCCGCATGACAAAATAAGCATCCTTTGAATAAATTACTTAATTATTAAATAAATACACTGACTGTACTCTAAGGCCTTTTCCATTGTTTGTCAACAACAATAAATTGCAGTCTCTTGTCTGAGGGCCTTATAAAAGCCTAACTGACTGTACACCCAGTGGCAATTATAACCATGGAATTTGAATAAAACACCCCAATAGGTTCTTATTAATCTATTCAATTTCCACATGTTAAAACCCATCTAATTAGAACGCAATACCCAATAGGTTTGATTATGAATATAAATATTATCTTTGGTTTAGGTAAAAATGTCTATACATAAAAACATAACAGAAATCATTCTTTAAATGACTATGGAACAAAAACAAGGCAATAATTTTGCCACGAAAACGTTCTCAATTAAATGAATTTTGCTCATCCAAAAACAACAACAGGAATGTTCAATAGTGTTCATTGTCTTTATTTTGTTTATAAATGGCAATAAATGTAAACAGTGAGACAGTGAAACTTCATTTTCTTGACAGCATTGCATCATAGCTTGAGGATTTAGCTTTGCTCTGTGACACACAGTTCCCCTGGCATTCATTAACAGCTTCTTTACTTTCATGGTTTTATTTAGTGATTTTAGTGATTTTGTTTTTACATTGTAATTAGAAACCTTTTAGCCTGGAAAATTACGTTTGTATCCTGTACTCTTGTCTTGGCTTTTTATCCTATACTGTTTAATACTGTTGTAAACACTATTTGGACTACAATTTAGCTGGATGAAGTTCGCCTGGCGGCTCACATTGTCATGATGATGACTTCCTTAATACGTTGTACAATTTTAAAGCAGTCACTTGTGGCATCTGGCAACTGGGAAAAGTACTCAACTGCTGCTGGACAAACCTTTAATTATGAGAACTGCACACGCAGGGGAGCCGCCAAAGGGCTCACTCCAAATAGATACACGGCTCAAAAAAATAAAGGCAACACTTAAACAACTCAATGTAACTCCAAGTCAATCACACTTCTGTGAAATCACACTGTCCACTCAGGAAGCAACACTGATTGACAATCAATTTCACATGCTGTTGTGCAAATGGAACAGACAACAGGTGGAAAATATAGGCAATTAGCAAGACACCCCCAATAAAGGAGTGGTTCTGCAGGTGGTGACCACAGACCACTTCTCAGTTCCTATGCTTCCTGGCTGATGTTTTGGTCACTTTTGAATGCTGGCGGTGCTTTCACTCTAGTGGTAGCATAAGACGAAGTCTACAACACACACAAGTGGCTCAGGTAGTGCAGCTCATCCAGGATAGGTTTGCTGTGTCTGTCAGCGTAGTCTCCAGAGCATGGAGGCACTACCAGGAGACAGGCCAGTACATCAGGAGATGTGGAGGAGGCCGTAGGAGGGCAACAACCCAGCAGCAAACCACTACCTCCGCCTTTGTACAAGGAGGAGCAGGAGTAGCACTGCCAGAGCCCTGCAAAATGACCTCCAGCAGGCCACAAATGTGCATGTGTCCACTCAAACGGTCAAAAACAGACTCCATGAGTGTGGTATGAGGGCCCGACGTCCACAGGTGGGGCTGGAGTGTGTCAGCAGTTCCTGCAAGAGGAAGGCATTGATGCTATGGACTGGCCCGCCCGTTCCCCAGACCTGAATCCGATTGAGCACATCTGGGACATCATGTCTCGCTCCATCCACCAACGCCACTTTGCAACACAGTCTGTCCAGGAGTTGGCGGATGCTTTAGTCCAGGTCTGGGAGGACATTACTCAGGAGACCATCCGCCACCTCATCAGGAGCATGCCCAGGCGTTGTAGGGAGGTCATACTGGCCACACACACTACTGAGCCTCATTTTACATCAAAGTTGGATCAGCCTGTAGTGTGGTTTTCCACTTTGATTTTAGTGTGACTCCATATCCAGACCTCCATGGGTTGATAAATTTGATATCCATTGATAATTTTTGTGTGATTTTGTTGTCAGCACATTCAACTATGTAAAGTTTAGTTCATTCAGATCTAGGATGTGTTATCTTAGTGTTCCCTTTATCTTTTGGATCAGTGTATAGAAAAAATAAAATAGCCAGTCTCTGGCTAATAAACAAAGATATTATTCACCTGTAATCTTCCACCCAACAACGCCTTTTCTTTGAAGGTTCCTTCAACTTTTTCCTTCAAAGTTGTTCTGGATTTTGAGTAATTCTGAACATAATAAAAAAAACATGACATAATGTTACAGTTGTTACAAAGGTACAAGAAACAATATTCCTCCTGCAACACCTTTCACCATGGAAAACAAAGTGCCACTTTTTTTGCCCTACATTGATCACGTTCTCATTTGCCTTCTGTGATTGGTAGTTGGAGAGGAATGCACAAGACGATTTACAGACGTTAAGTTTGAAAACCTATCTGTTCAAGGCTCCATTCAATTTAAGGAGTCGTTCACTAAACTGATCCAGGTTTTGTGAGTGTCTTTTCATTGCATAATGAGGAAGAAATGCATACAGAAATGTAAAAAGGACAGGGAGAAATAAATAGCATTGAAGAAATAAATAGGGAAAAAAAATACAAAGGAAGAATAAAACAGACACAAATATTAAAATATACACAAATACATACATTTAAAAAATAAGTAATTAATAAATAAAGTTGAAGATTATAACGGACAATCAATAAATAAGGTAATTATTACAAAGGTGAATAAATAAAGAAGCTAATTAAAAGAGATATATACATTAATGTCTCATTGTATAATTTAATTACTGCCTCCATTTATAACCATTTGTTCTATTAGTTGTCGGAGGTAATGGTAATTATCAATGACGTATAAAGTGTAATGATGATGATGGGCTGATACTTTTTCGATGTCGTTCAACTGGCACTCAACTTCAGTGGTTGATTACCGCCACCTACTGTGCTGGATCAGAGATGGTCTCTACACTAAAGATCTTACTACAAGTTGAAGATTGTGATGTGACCATATTGTAAATATAAATCACTAGATAGTGCGAATACACTTACTCTATGACAGAATGGGAGTCGTTCATCTTACCTGGGGCCTGTTCTAAAGCAACAACATTAGAAACAATCTATGGTCATAACTCTTGTATGTTGCAAATATTATTTACAGTTGTGCTCAAATGTTTGCATACCCCTGGAGAATTGAGACTAACAAACCATTTTTTAAGAAAACATGAGTGAGCAGGCAAAATATATTATTTTAATTCCTTATGGGATTTATGTTCAACTGAAGGTCATATCAGAATGGCACAATCATAAAAAAACATGGCAACAAAGAAAATAATTAAATGAACCCTGTTCAAAAGTCTGCATACCCTCAGTTCTCTATACGGTTTACTGCCCCCTTTAGTATAAATGACAGCGTGCAGTCGTCTGAGGCCCCACATTCTTGCAGGTGGTGTAGCTGCCCATTCGTTTTTGCAAAATGCCTTCAGGTCATGCAAAGTCTTTGGTTGTCTTGCATGAACTGCACATTTGAGATCTCCCCAGAGTGGCTTGATGATATTAAGGTCAGGAGACTGTGATGGCAACTCCAGAACCTTCACCTTTTTCTGCTGTAACCACTGGAGGGTCAACTTGGCCTTGTGCTTAGGGTCAATGTCATGCTGGAAAGTCTAAGAGCGTCCCATGCGCAGCTTTTGTGCAGAAGAACATACTGTATATTGTCTGCCAGTATTGTCCGATAACATGCTGCATTCATCTTGCCTTCATTTTTCACAAGGTTCCCAGTGCCTTTAGAACTTACACCCCAAAACATCAGTGAGCCACCACCATGCTACAGTGGGGATGGTATTCTTTTCACTATAGGCCTTGTTGACCCCTCTTTAAACATAGTGCTTATGGTTGTGACCATAAAGCTCTATTTTGGTCTCGTCACTCCAAATTACAGTGTGCCAGAATCTGCGAGGCATGTCAAGGTGTTGTCAGGCATATTGTAACCAGGCTTCTTTGTGGCACTGGCGCAGTAAAGGCTTCTTTCTGGCAACTTAACCATTTACATATATATATAATATACTCACAATACCTCGCAAAGAGGGAATGGTGTGAGTGTGCTTTATATGGAGACTGGGTGAGTGCAGGTGTACAGAATCAGGCTGATTGAGTCCAGGCTATGGGAATTGTAGTTCCAAACATACATTGCTAAGGAAGCTGTAGTCCACAGGAAGTAGAACTGGTGACTGGGAATTGTAGTTCAGAACACAAAACAGGGAAGTGGCTGTTTCCAGGGAAGGGGAACTGGAAAACATTACAGAACCCCCCCCCCCAAGGCGCAGCTCTCGAGGCGCCAAAAAGAGGACACACCACAGGACACCAGGCAGTAGAAGACCCAGGCAGGAGACCGCAGCCGCAGAAACCAGGCTGCTGGAGGCACACCAGACCGAAGCAGATGTGCAGACCAGGCCGGGGGAAGGAGCCATGGCGGCCCGGAGGGAGGAGGCAACATCCGCGGACCAGAAGGCGGTGGCACGGCAGGGCAAAGCAGACAAGAAGACAGGGCAGGAGGATGGAGCCATGGCGGGCCGGAGGGCGGAGGCAGCAGTAGTGGACCGGAGGGACGAAGAAACAACGGTGGTCCGGACGATGGAGGCAGCAGCAGTGGACCGGAGGGACGAAGAAACAACGGTGGTCCAGACGATGGAGGCAGCAGCAGTGGACCGAAGGGACGAAGAATCAATGGCGGTCCGGAGGATGGAGGCAGCAGCGACGGACCGGACGGCTGAGTCCGGGCAGGTGGAGGTCCGGCTGAGCAAGGCAGAAGCAATGGCCTCGCGGGAGGCGGCCAGGCCGGACGGGGCGTCAAGGGCCGAGGCAATGGCGGACCAGGCACCGGAACCACAGCAGACACAGGACTCTGTATGAACACAGCACAAACAGACATAGACAAACATACAGACACAGAGAGGGGCACAGAGACCGGGGTATGCGTAACCCCAGGGACAAGCTCTGGAGCAGGGACTAGGTTAGGAAACGGTACGGGAACAGGGGCAGACACTGGCATGGGAACAGGGGCAGACACTGGCACGGGAACCGGGGCAGACACTGGCACAGGAACAGGGGCAGACACTGGCACAGGAACAGGGGCAGACACGGGAACAGGGGCAGACACTGGCACGGGAACAGGGGCAGACACTGGCATGGGGAGAGGAGCAGGACATTGCACTGGGAGAGGAGCAGCCTCTGGGATAAGGGCAGGCTCTGGGATAAGGGCAGGCTCTGGGATAAGGGCAGGCTCTGGGAAAAGGGCAGGCTCTGGGAAAAGGGCAGGCTCTGGGAAAAGGGCAGGCTCTGGGAAAAGGGCAGGCTCTGGGAAAAGGGCAGGCTCTGGGAAAAAGGCAGGCTCTGGGAAAAGGGCAGGCTCTGGG
>JACXGM010040597.1:0-10276 GCA_016801145.1 Umbra pygmaea
AGGTGTGTGTGTGAAGGTGTGTGTGTGAAGGTGTGTGTGTGAAGGTGTGTGTGTGAAGGTGTGTGTGTGAAGGTGTGTGTGAAGGTGTGTGTGTGAAGGTGTGTGTATATAAGCACCCGCCCCGTTGCTATCCAGTTGAGTTCAGTTCAGTAGGCGCTAACAAAGTGTATGCGTGAGTGTGGAAATGCACAGGATGCACCTCAACAGCAGTCCAATGTCCCTTCAGTACAATTGGGTATAAACATGTGTGTATGATGAGGTGTAGTGCAAAAAATTACCCTTAACCCACAGGGACCGCACTAGGAGGGTGTTGGGTGGCTGGAGGGGCAAACTCCTCACCGGCCGTCTTCTTGAAATGGCGTCTTCCTACGCAGTTCGCCCACAAAGCGGGAAAGGATTTCAATAGCGTTCCAACTCCACTCTTCTTAACCAGCTCAACGATCAATATTGTCTCTAACAATCACTCACTAAACTATATAAACTTGACGTGAGACCTCTGTTCTTTTACACGATATGAGCACCAGCCCTAGACCCACGCTTGAACACGTTTCCCCGTCTTCGTCTGTGTAGCTAGCCAGTCTGTGCCTCGCACCATTGCCCAGTTAAGTGCTGAAGCTAGCAGGCACATGGTTTCGCCGAACTCGGTCCCGGAGTTATACAAAATTCTGTTGAACAGGAAACCCACACGTACCCACCTTACTGATTTTTAGGGCCCGTATTAGGTCTAACCCCAGAGCCTAAAGTCAGGACTTGTTATAAAAAAAACGGTATCACCTCACCACACTTTTCCTCTCATTCCTCTCTTCTCTTTATCTCCTCTAGCCCCTCTCTTTTCCACACGCGTTTTCCCAACCCCCTTAAAGGGCCAGCCTATATTTGTACCCGCTACATTTGCAGTGTCATAACTACATCTCTGACATTTTTAACAAACCAAACCGTTCGAAAATTGGTAGAAAATTTAGCAAGTTATGGTTATTTGAAAGTGCATGCACCATTAACACACAATGTTATGAGTAAGCGAGCTGCCTGTGGCAAGATGGCCGCCAGGTGCAGACGTCGACCTCCATTGGCCAGAAGCGTGGACGAGAAATCTAGCCTTTATTATGGATATTTCCTCTCATTCCTCTCTTCTCTTTATCTCCTCTAGCCCCTCTCTTTTCCACGCACGTTTTCCCAACCCCCTTAAAGGGCCAGCCTATATTTGTACCCACTACATTTGCAGTGTCATAACTACATCTCTGACATTTTTAACAAACCAAACCGTTCGAAAATCGGTAGAAAATTTAGCAAGTTATGGTTATTTGAAAGTGCATGCACCATTAACACACAATGTTTTGAGTAAGCGAGCTGCCTGTGGCAAGATGGCTGCCAGGTGCAGACGTCGACCTCCATTGGCTAGAAGCGCGGACGAGAAATCTAGCCTTTATTATGGATATCTATGGGGCACACCATCATGAATGTGGATGTGAAGATTTTAGATGAGGCGGTATCTGACTGTGATGTTAGCTGAGAATTGGCAATGCTACTTATGCTCTACATTACGTAACACACTTTCACTGGCACAGCTAATGTCAATCACATCATAGCCACTCCCTAAAACACCCCCTGCTTCATCGCTGATTTTAAAATCAATGAGACCATATTTAAAAAATTAACATCATTTTGTTTTGCAGAAGATTTAAAACTAGCGATTGAGACCATAAACACACTACGAAAATGTTTACTGAGGTAATACAGTATTATTTTTTATTTATTTAACCTTTATTTAACCAGGTGGGCACATTGAGAACAATTTCTCATTTAAAATGGCGACCTGGCCAAGATAAAGCAAAAAGGTGCAAGTACAGACAGTGTTACACATGAATACAAATACACAAGAATTACACAAAGGGTAGAGTAAAGAATAAAGATAAAAAATACAGTCAAAATTGAACGAGGTAGATGTAAGTACATGTACAATTAGTGCAAAGAGATTCAGAGGTAGATTGAATTATTATACAGAGTGGCAGGCAAATACAATGAATAAGTTAACACTAGTATGACTGTGCAAATGGTAATAGTGAAAATAACAGTTGGTGAATAATATATTCAAAAAATATAATACTGTTCAAGTCAGTATATACAAAGGTGCTTATTTGGCAAATGCTAAGGTAATGGATCAGATAGGGAAAGGTATTGTACATGTGAAGGGGGGGGTCAGCAGGTGCAGTGGTTAGGCAGAAGCTCTGATTATTGTGATTTAAAGGAAGTGAGGTGGACAGTGGTCACAAGTTTCAGAGTCTTCTGTAGCTCGTTCCAGTCATTAGCTGCGGCGAACTGGAATTAATTTCGGCCAAGAGAGGTGTGGGCTTTAGGAGTGATCAAGGAGATGTACCTGGATGAGCGCAGATTACGGGAGGGTGCGGCAATGGTGAGGAGTGAGTAAAGGGGGGGTGTTTTTTAGGATTGATTTGTAAATTAGGTGATACCAGTGGGTCAGGCGCCGAGTGTGTAATGAGGGCCAGTCCACTAATGCATATAGGTCACAGTGGTGGGTGTTAAATGGGGCATTGGTAACAAATCAAATAGCACTATTATAGACTACGTCTAGCTTTTTAAGTAGGGAGGTAGAGGCAGTTCTGTAAATGACATCCCCAAAATCAAGGATAGGAAGGATGGTCATTTTTACCAGGGTCTTTTTGGCAGCATAGGTGAAGTAGGCCTTGTTTCTGAATAGGAAACCAATCCTAGATTTTATTTTAGATTGGAGGATGTTAATGTGACGCTGAAATGAGAGTGAACAATCTAACCAGACACCTAGGTGTTTGTAGGTGTCCACATATTCCAGTTTGGACCCATCCAGAGTGGAGATGCTAGTGAGGTTGGCGGGTACAGGAAGTGTGCGGTTGAAAAGCATGCATTTAGACTTGGTGGGATTTAAGAGCAGTTGAAGGTTATGGAAGGCATGTTGAATGGAGTCGAAGCTCTTTTGGAGGTTAGTTAATACAGAGTCCAATGAAGGGCCGAATGTGTATAGAATGGTGTCATCTGCATAGAGGTGAATCTGAGAGTCACCGGAGGCACGAGGGACATCATTGATATACACAGAAAAAAGTGTCGGCCCAAGAATCAAACCCTGTGGCACCCCCATAGAGACATCCATCGGTCCAGACAACAGACCCTCAGATTTGACATGTTGAACCCTGTCAGTGAAGTAGTTGGTGAACCAGTCGAGGCAGTTATTGGAGAAGCCAAGGCTGCGGAGTCTGCCAATAAGGATGTGATGATTGACTGAATCGAACGCCTTGGCTAGGTCAATAGAAACAGCGGCACAGTAGTGTCTTTTATCAATGGCATTTGTGATATCGTTTAAGACCTTGAGTGTGGCAGAGGTGCAGCCATGGCCAGCGTGGAAACCTGATTGCATAGCAGAGAGTGTGCTGTTGGATTCTAAATGTTTAACAATCTGATTGTTAATCTGGCTTTCGAAGAGTTTAGAGAGACAGGGCAGAATGGATATGGGTCTACAACAGTTAGGGTCAAGAGTGTCCCCCCCTTTGAAAAGAGGGATGATTGCAGCTGTTTTCCAGTCTTTAGGGATCTCTGAGGATACGAGAGAGAGGTTGAATAGGCTAGTAATGGGAGCTGCAATAATTGCTGCAGAGAGCTTTAGGAATGATGGGTCCAGATTATCTAGCCCAACAGATTTGAAAGGGTCTGGCTTTTGCAGTTCTCTTAGGACATCAACTAATAGAATTTGGGTGAAGGAGAAATTAGGAAGGCTAGGGCATGGTACTGCATAGGGTGGGGAACTGTCAACCAGGGTTGGGCCAGTGGCCAGGGTGAGGTTAGCCCGGTGAAACGCATGGCCAGCCATACCAAAATGCTTATTAAAATGATCAACTATGGCAGTTTTGATTGTGGTGATAGTGTTGCCTAGTCGTAGAGCAGAAGGCAGCTGGGAGGAGGAGTTCTTATTCTCCATGTTCTTCACCGTGTCCCAGAACTTTTTGGAATTGATGCTACAGGTTGTGAATTGTTGTTTAAAAAAGCTAGTTTTGGCATTCCTGACTGATTGTGTGTATTGGTTCCTTACTTCCCTGAAGAGCTGGATGTCGTATGGATTTTTTGAGGCTAAAGCGGTGCCCCACAGGGTGTTTTTGTGTTGGGCTAGGATGGTCAGATCTGGAGGAAACCAAGGGCTATATCTACTTTTAGTTCTAAACTTTTTGAGTGGAGCATGTTTGTTTAAGACGGAGAGGAAGGCGTTTTTAAAGAATGTCCAGGCATCCTTGACTGTTAGGATAAGGTCAATATCCTTCCAGGGTATCCGGACTAGGTCAGCTAGGAAGGCCTGTTCACTAAAATGTTTCAGAGAGCATTTTACCGTAATGACTGGAATGACTGTCACTGAATAAATGAAGTGAGAAGTTCATAGACTTCTACAGAGACCGACCTCTTTTGCAACCACACATGTCATCCCCAGCTGGAATTCAAATACAATGCAGGTTTAAGGCACTTCCGCATTTGCATCAGTTTGCCAAACCCTGTGGGTTTTACCAGAGCCCATCTACGGAGAGCCTGTCCACTCCCTATTAAACCCCATTGTAGCGAATTTTGGTTACAGTTCCACAAGTGTTCCACTGGTGGTGATCGCAGGTGAGAGCAAAATGAATGGGAGTCTATGGAGCTAGACGGCTAAATTTGTCTCTTTTGCCTGATTTTTGTTGAGAAATCTCAGATTTTATTGTAGTTTTTGCAAGTTTAACATGGATTATACGTTGAAAGTTGAATGGACGAGTACTTATGTCCTTTTGATTACTTACAGGTTGAGTCGTTGTTGCCCAAAACACGCTAGCATTTTGCTAATGAATGATGAATGTATGAAGTCATTAACACTATAGGCTTTTTAGAACCAAAAAAGTGACTTAATCCAAAACTCAGCAGTGTTTTTCTACTTGGCCTCCCTTTTCGAATGCAAAACTCAAATTACTAGACAAAAAAATATATATTGAGAAAAGGGGATTTTGAGGAATATAGCTCCATAGACCTCCATTCATTCTGCACTTGCCCGTGACCGCCCTCATATGGAACCCGAGTGGAACTGCAACCAGTTCAGAAGCCGGATGTTTTCCGAGAGTGGCAGTTCTCTCTTTATTAGACATTTTTTGTTTTTTCCATAGACCATATATATTACTGGACGTAACATGTGTGACGTCACCCATTCGTTTGTGAAGATCTGATTTGGGTCATGAAAATTGCCGTTACGGGTGCAGACATCTTGGTTGCGGATGTGACAATTTTAGACGAGAGGGAGGAGTAATCTAGCTAGCTAACTGTTATTAATTGGGATGCTATCAAAAAACAGTATTAAAATAAAATGTAAAACAAAATGTAGCATTACTTATCGGAAAAACTGAACAGCCAACTCCTTTGAGTGTCTTGTCGTACAAACGAACACAATAGCCATGCCCTAAATGCCTCTTTGTTTTACTGCCGATTTTAAAATTAACGACACCATAATTCAAAAAATGAACATCATTATATATTGCAGAAGGCTTAAATCTAGCGATTGAGACCATATACTCATTATGAAATTGTTTATAAATCAAGTTAGAAGTCTCTTGTTCTCTATAATTAAAAATTATAATAGTAATAAAATGCTGCCAATGCAAATCTGTATGTGAAATATATATTGTCAAATGTATAATTATCTTGGCACTGACTAACTGCTTACTGTAGCATGTTTATAGTAGCTTATGCTCAACATCTATTATTGTTTACTGTCCACAATGTCTTCTTATTGTTACTAGATATGTTGTTTATTTTTGCACATTTTTATTATTAGTGCATTTGTGACGGTGGCACAATATTTTCACTGTACATACAATATCATTTGTGGTTTTGTGACAAATTAACTAGAAGTTGAAAATCTGTTCTCAATCGGCCTACCTGTAAAAAAAGGTTTTACAAAACGTATTGCCTCGAAAAAAAATGTTTTATTAGTTAATGTATGCTGGCAAAGATAGTGTAGAGTCAAGATATGTTGAAAATAAATCTTTGAGGATGTAGAATCTGCCATTTTTCTGTCAGCATCGACTGAATACAAAATGTACACACGTTTGAGGTTAAATACATTGCCGTTGATGTTTCTTCTTATGTAGTCGAAAATTAAATTACAAAGTCTATTTTATAAGAGGGTAGATGTTCTGCCTAAGGTTTATATTTTAGGACACTGTCATCTGCTGAAACAGTGACTTTGCCGTTGTATGTGAGTAACCAAGTCAGTAATTTCCTACAGTGATAGACATTTGCCACTCAATCAATTGATTATTTATCAAAAATTAAATAGAATATCTGATACCATATCATGACTGTACACACTCTCATCAGATAAAATAAAACGTATTTTAAATACAGTGATTAATTTCTTCGATGTTCGAAGATGTTTTAAAACCAATATTTGATTCAAACTACATTTAAATGTTAAAAATATAAATAATTGTTAATTTTTAGAAAAGTGAAAAACAACTATCAAAATTACAGTTTTAATTTCTCTTAATAAATATTTTGATAATTTCATGACCCGGAAGTACATTTTCAATGACGCTCAGCTTGGTCAATACAGCTTAAAATCATTGCAGATATTTGGAAGCTTTCTTTGTCGCTGTTTATAAACACTCGTCATACACAGCATACTATACACAGATGTACGTAGTTGTAGCTTGCTGGCTTGTAGTGTTAGCACCAGGCTAGTCTCGTATGTATTGCTAATAAACTAGCTAACATCCCCGACCATGATGAATTCAGTAAGCAACCATCCGCGTGCAGAAGAGGTCTGCTGGACGGAGAAGGAGGGTCTGTGGCTGAATATTGTCGTAAAGGAAGAAGAGCAAGAGGCGGATGTCACGGTGAATGGAGATGATGAATTGTTTATAGTGAATGAGGAACAAAATAAAGTTTTAGGATTGGAGGAAGGAGAAGCAGAGATCCACGCTACTTTGAATGAGGAAGAAGAGATGTCTGGCGTTCTAAACAACAGTAAGTAGCCAACTAAGGCGAACCTATGTGTTGAACTTATGTGTGGTTGAACACCCAGCATTCATCTAACAACTGGTAGCAAATATACACAGTTGTTTTACAGGGGGACGGTGACCCCTAAGGGCGCTGGCTATGTTCTTTGGTGTCCTACCAGGCCTTAGCTTTTAAATGGAATGACAGTCACATGTTCATCCATTTGAAATCTGAAATGTTCCGTCTAGCAAATAAATAATTGGTTTAGAAGACCAATTATATATCTAAATTCCGGTTAAACGTGCAATATGTAATTTTTGGCCGCCAGGGGGCTCTCGATCAAAACGATAGCAAAATATGTATGTGGATGACGTCGGGAGGTTGCGTGGGATCATGGGTTTTGTTATCGTCGTCAATGACAACCTTCCAATCTAGCGTCTCCGGCAGAAAAAATGTTCACTGACAAAGTAATATATTGTTAAAAAATTTATAACTTTATTCACGTCAGGGATGGGCATGGTTAATCGACGATCGACAATTGATCATTAAGAATTTCGTCGATCACGTTCAATTGTTATCGATTAAATTAATGCAGGTTGCGTTGCGTATACGTTTTTTTAAGCAATTAAATGAATTTCACTGTGGCAGCAATTAAACATTTTACCACCCAAGGGCAATACTCAGTTACCTGCAAGTTTCCGTTTTGATTTCAGAAGTTATCATGACGAGGAATCAGGTTCCCTGGGCAGAGTATGTGAGTGCTATCGGCCCAGAAGGCTCTTGCTCAATATTGCTCCAGTAGGCTACCGCTCCAGTCGCGCTCACTTCACATGGTCAGGACATGCCCAGCCTAATGAACCTCTATGTGTGTAGGTTACTTCCCTGCAGATGAGTCTTTATGGAATATGAAAAGACAGGCTCTCTCTCAAAGACTTTTGTATGCGTGCAAATGTGAACAGAAAGGAACGAGGTGCGTACACTCTACTGGTTAGACCGAGTTATAAAACGATCAATTAAAACATTTAGTTTATTGCCTTTGTATTACGTTATAGCCTATAGCCTTTTGTTGTGTGACCACATGGAATATTTTAAGTTTGTCCATCCATCCATTTTCATCCGCTTATCCATGATCGGGTCGCGGGGGCAGCATCTTCACTAATATAGCCTATATATATATATATATATATATATATATATATATATATATATATATATATACACACACACTGAATATGCTGCCCCCGCGACCTGATCATTTCTATATATATATAGAAATACATACAGTACATTTGTATAATGAGATTGCACTGTCTTGTATTAACATTTGTATATTACTGTACTTTAAAAACGGTTTGTTTTTCATGTAGGCTACAATACATGGTCATTGGACAACCGCTCAGTGAGCTAGGAGCGGGATTTCCAAATGCTCAACTCCGCTCACTTTGCCATCTCGCCCGGGATGGCCAAGTTAGCGCTGAGGTATCTGTGCATCCCGGCAACGTCAGTCCTCAGAGCCGGTGTTTCTGCGACTGAACTGACTGTTAAAAGGTTCCGATCGCGTCTGACCCCAGATCATGTCAATGCTTATCTTTCTCAACAAAAATCAGTAAACTGGTGCAGAAGTTGTATGTGAGTTACTAGTTATTTTTATGAGGCTTTGTTAAGTAGCCTAATTTGTTAAATAGCCTAATTAACTTTTAGGTATCTCTCTCACCCTCTTTCTCAAAGAGTTTGAAGTTACATTTTGACAAAACCTGCCAGATCTAATTAGGCTATTATTATGTTATTGTTTAACATGATTTTTATTTTTATTTATTGTTTTGGAACAAACGAGGGTCTCTGTTTAAGAACGCCGGCTCGCAGCTGCAGGTTCCGCAGCTTTACAGCACTGCAGCGCATACTCAAGTTTAGGCTAACCAAACATCCAGTTTAAGTGCCACAAGTTGTTCTTCTTGTAATACAGATCTCATCGAGGAAAAACATGCTGTATTTTTATATTTTCATTGAATTTATTTATAAAAAGTTAAATAACTAATACATTTAATATAAAAAAATTATGATTAATTGATAGTCAATCGTTAATTCTCCCGACAATCGACGAAGAAAGTTTCATCGAATGCCCATCCCCAGGGTGGGAAATTAACACCCGCCACCCGCCAATGGCGGGTAGATTTTCACATTGGCGGGTAACATTTCCCTATCTACCAGCCACTCTGGCGGGTGAAATGTACAACATATGATACGTTTTTTTTATTTTTTATTCGGCTACTTTAAACATTACTTGTTTCGGATTGGAGATAAATGCGTTTGACAAAAATGCGGAAGCTTACTCATTAACCACAAAATACGCACTTCTGTCGAGGTGCATATTTGATTGGTTTTCGCGGAGCTAGTCTGTGAGAACTCCAGCCTTTAGCTGCGGTACCATAAACATAGTGCGGTACAGAAGAAAAACAAATCAATTTAGTTCCCAGTATTAAGCCCGAGTAAACTAGATTAAGTTAATATAGAAAATGTCAAAGACAAAACGTGTATATTTACAGATATGGGGAAGTTGATGTGATTGTGATACGATTTTGTGTTCTCGAAAAAAGAAAATCACACACATACAGCACGGAATTCTAAACGCACATTGGATGATTCAGCGGTCACTCAAATCACTCGTTTAGTCTGCGATAATTATTGGATTCTGATTAACGGGCTCTCGTTTTCCCGGAGACATTTACATGTGCAATGTCCAACTGTAACTTAGTTTATTAACAGCGGATTCTAATTTAAGTATCTTAAATCTCCATAATATGGTTTCTTATTATATTTGATGTTGTAAGATGTTTCGTGTCATTATTGAAGAGGCACTTGCCACTTTGATGAGTGATTATTGGGGGTCAGATGGCTCAGTGGTTAGGAAATCGGACTAGTAGTCAGAAGGTTGCTGGTTAGATTCCCTGCTGTGCCAAATGTTGTTGTCTTTGGGCAAGGCACTTCACCCTAAATTGCTCCAGGAAGAATGCTCCTGTGCTTAATCACTCTGGATAAGACTTAACTCTGGATAAGACTGTCTGCTAAATGACTAAACTGTAAATAATTTAACGAATGCTTCAATATTCTTATTAGTAATCCCAGATGTTTTCCAAACAGATTATTAGAAAATGAATTTACAAATGTGTAAATATTGTGGTGTTCGTCAGGTGTTACAACAGTAAAGTTTTACACCTCTCAAAGTTGATACCGCCTACTGTTGCATGAGGGATGTAAAAGTAGCTGACTAAGATATGGTAGTAGG
>JACXGM010040598.1:0-10308 GCA_016801145.1 Umbra pygmaea
GGGCTCTATTCTCTGGTTTGTTCCAGTGGATTCAGGGCTCTATTCTCTGTTTTGTTCCAGTGGATACTCTTGGTGCCATTTCCTCAGTGGAGGTGGAACCTCTTCCCAGGGCGGTCATCCAGGCGTTTTCTGCCCAGTTTGAAGGCATCCAGCCCAGCACATTAGAGGTTCCCGAGGCTGACCTGTCCTCCATCGACGCCTCACTGACAAACAACCTCATGCCCTTCCAGAGAGAAGGGGTCAAGTATGTATCTACTGTCATGGAAACTACATCATGATGAAACATTTATGAACAGAAAGTTAGAATTAATCCTTTATTAAAAAGGATGAGTCTTATTAAAGGTAGGTCTCTTAAGTCACTCTGCACAGACAGTAGGGCTAGTGCTTGCTTGACGTCCAGTTTACCTCGGGTCGCTAGCTCACCTCATGCTGTGTTTTGTGGACCACTGACTGTTCGTGACTAGAGACAAGCGATTCCTCTGATAGTTTGCTACGAGAATCCAGACGCTAGTAGCTACCCCGGGGGGGGGGGGTTAGTCACATCTGAGCTCTGACTGAGCGTCTGTGACCCGACATTAAATACTACAGTACTGTGCAAAAGACTTAGGCAGTTTAGGCACCCCTGACAATTTCCATGATTTTTATTTATAAATAATTGGGTGTTTGGATTATCAATTTCATTTAGATCTATCAAAGAACTGAAGGACACTGTAATATTTCAGTAGCAAAATTAGGTTTATTGGATTAACAGAAAATGTGCAATATGCATTAAAATTAAATTAGAGAGGTGCATAAATTTGGGCACATTTGTCATTTTGTTGATTTGAAAACCTGCAACTACCTACAGTAGCACTGATTAATTGGAACACACAATTTGTTTGGTGAGCTCATTAAGCATTGAACTTCATAGACAGGTGTATCCAATCTTGAGAAAAGGTATTTAAGGTGGCCAATTGCAAGTTGTAGTTCTCTTTGACTCTCCTCTGAAGACGGGCAACATGGGGGCCTCAAAACAACTCTCAAATGACCTGAAAACAGATATTGTTCAACATTATGGTTTAGGGGAAGGCTACAAAAAGCTTTCACAGAGATTTAAGCTGTAAATGTTCACAGTGAGGAACATAGTGAGGAAATGGAAGACCACAGGTACAGTTCTGGTTAAGGCCAGAATTGGCAGGCCAAGTAAAATATCGGAGGCAAAAGCGATGGATGGTGAGAATGGTCAAAAACAGCCTACAGACCACCTCCAAAGACCTACAACATTATCTTGCTGCAGATGGTGTCACTGTGCAATGTTGAACAATTCAGCACACTTTGCACAAGGAGAAGCTGTACGGGAGAATGATGCGGAAGAAGACTTTTCTGCACACGCCACAAACAGAGGTATGCAAACGCACATTTGGACAATCCAGCATCATTTTGGAAGAAGAGTCATAACAAGGGGTGTTATGCATGGCGACAAAAGAACACAGTGTTCCAAGACAAACCCTTGCTACCCACAGTAAAATTTGGTGGAAGTTCCATCATGCTGTGGGGCTGTGTGGTCATTGCCGGTATTGGGACTTTTGTTAAAGTTGAGGGTTACATGGATTCCACACAATATCAGCAGATACTTGAGAATAATGTAGAGGAATCAGTCACACTGTTGAAGTTACACTGGGGCTGGATATTATAACAAGGCAACGACCCAAAACACTGCTTAAAATCGAGTACAATGTTCTGGAATGGCCATCCCAGTCCCCAGACCTAAATATCATTAAAAATCTGTGGAGTGATTTGAAGCGTGCTGTCCATGCTCGGCAACCATCACACCTAACTGAACTGGAGATGTTTTGCAAGGAGAAATGGTCCAAAATACCGTCATCCAGAATTCAAACACTCATTACAGGCTATAGGAAGTGTCTAGAGACTGTTATTTCTACTAAAGGAGGCTCAACTAAATATTAATGTGATATTTCTGTTGGGGTGCCCAAAGTTATGCACCTGTCTAATTTCATATTGATGCATATTACAAATTTTTACTCTGCGCCATGTGGCTGGCCTGTCAAACTGTATATTACGTACCTCAAGTAAGTTTGCTGCACAATGGGGGAGGTGTACTTCCACGAAACGGAGGACGTAGACACTGGATTAATCATAACCTTTCTACCAAATTTACCGACATCTTACCTTGAGAACCTAACTGAAATTGGAATGAATAAAATAAATTTCATCAGAAGCCACTGTCAGATTTCTGGATCAGGTGGCACGCAGCGTATTCTACGGTGGTAATTCACAGAATTGCAGACAAGAAAACGTAAAGGTCTAGATCAGTTGGAAAATTGAAATACATGTTGAACCACATTTTATTTGGCATAACCCCTAACATCAATGCGCGTAGCGTACTAGAGTTAGGGTTAACCGTTACCCACTTCGAGTGGTTATGTGAGTGGCTGTTGCCACTTCTATCAGCTGGAACCAGTCTGGCCATTCTCCGCTGCCCTCAACAAGGCATTTGTATGATGAGAACTGAAGTTCACTAGAGGAAGTTCATTAGACTTTTGTCTTTTTCTGACCATTCTCTGTAAACCCTAAAGACGGTTGTGGGGAAAAATCCCAGTAAATCAGTCACCTCATTCTGATGCTTTGTTTGTACTTGAACAGCTGGTCGTCTTGATGTATATATGCCTAAATGCATTTACTTGCTCAAATGTGATAAATAGCTTAAAGCTGAACCACGTATCTTCCACGATTCGGTAATATTTCCACCTCACGTTTCAAGAAAATCATGACTGTTATTTGTATGTCAGTTTAATTTCAATGGTCCACGAATGACATGTTTATGTTTATTTTCTTCTTACTGTTTACACATTTTTTATAAAAATGTTTGCTAGTGTAAAATAATGAAACAAAAAAGAATTCATCATGCACGTCCTATGTTTTTCAGACTCTTAAGTTTTTATTTAAAACCCGCGTCACTTCCTGTGCGCAATGATTTTTTATTCCCTCCAACATGCTACCGACTGATGATTTATAGCAGCAGGGCATAGCGTACTGAGCATCTCAGTTAAGGTCAATGGGCCGTCTCCTATTTGGGAACTCATTCCACGATCCAGAATAACCATTTATTAATACAAAAATCCTACGAAGTTCAGAAAAATCTCTGTGGCCATGGGAACCACCATGTAGACGGAAAGCAAGCGTTATTACCTAAAAAAGAAAATGTTAATTTCAGTTTGCTTCCTCACAAATGTCTACAGGGCACTACAGTACAGTACAACGTTTTACTCGCATTTGTGACTAAAAACAATTCAAGCAGGTGCACGCTTTCAAGTAGTGATTTATACACCGAAACGAATACTTTCCTATTTGTAGTATTCATGCTATTTTGTTTCATTGGTGGTAAGTGCACAAAGAACTACATTTTAAAGACGTAACTAGTTGAAGAGGTGGCTTTATTAATAAAAGCATGAAGCACTTTTTACGATAAAGTCGATTTTTCCCAGGTGGCAGATATTCACGCAGCCTCCACAAAAGTAGTTGAAGAAGATTAACATTTCTGGATGGAGGGACATCAAATTCCAACCAAGAAAACAGCTCAGTATTAACGTCCTGGGCCATTATAAGTTAACAATGAAACTATTATATTTGTATGGGTTTTTGTAACATTTTGTGGCGACAGGTACCCCCTGTTCCTATGTCCTTGACTATATTTGTAACAGAAATAATTTACTTGTGTACATTTTTTGTAAGTACTAATTTTGCCTTTTGAACAGGAAATGCAAGGAAGACATAATGAGTTGTGAAAACTGAAGTATGTTTACAGTTGCCACAGCAACAATATTCGTATAGTACACCTACATTTTCTTTGTGTGGGCCTACATTTTTCAACTTAGGTGTACATATGCTAATTTTTTTGTTAAATTGATGTGCTTTCTAATTAGTGTGTTAGTTCCTAATGAATAGATGTATTTTACTGCCTACTTAAAAGATGTCACCTGTTTTTAATGTTGTGGCTGTCCCTTTGATGGTATAGTTCTTAAAACCTGTCTGTGTCCTCTAGCTTTGCAGTGTCCAGAAAAGGCCGTCTGCTCCTGGCAGATGACATGGGACTTGGCAAGACTGTTCAGGCCATCTGCATCGCAGCTTTTTACAGACAGGAGTGGCCGTTACTGGTAGTGGCACCCTCGTCAGTACGCTTCACCTGGGCCGAGGTAGGGCATACTCTGTTGTTACTGGTAGTGACCCCCTCGTCAGTACGCTTCACCTGGGCCGAGGTAGGGCATACTCTGTTGTTACTGGTAGTGACCCCCTCGTCAGTACGCTTCACCTGGGCCGAGGTAGGGCATACTCTGTTGTTACTGGTAGTGACCCCCTCGTCAGTACGCTTTACCTGGGCCGAGGTAGGGCATACTCTGTTGCTGTTTAGTATGTATTTACAGTGATCTCACGTGGCTTTTATTGTGCAAAATAAATTCTTAAACTATTTTTGCCTCATACAAAAGGCAGAGCCATATAATTTACTTTTTACTACTATTATTTTAATACAATAAAATCTCAAAAAACAAAGATTTTAATTGAGTAGAATAGTATATTCTTTAACTTTGAAGACTTACAAATTTGCTTTTTGTTGGGAAAAAATAATGATTAATTTGTTTTAATGTGTTCTGGAAACATTTACATTACAAGATATGAATCTTTTAAAAGACCGCATTGACGTGGAATGAAGTCGGTTCAATCTATAGCTTAGATGTAGTAAACTACTTTTGCCATGTTTCTGTAGCTTAGCTTGCTACATTTCCCTGGGGGAGCTTCAGTGTAGTCAAGCTTAATTTAATGTAGAGTAACTAGTAGCTTAGCTCACTACATTTTTTAAATAGCCCAACACTGCTTGTCAGTGGTCTTCAGTGCCTGGAACAGGCTGACAACGATTGGTAGATTAGTGAGCATTAAAATGGCTAATTTCCCTTTGTGATTGTTGAGAAATGTCTTCTGTCTTTCTGTGTATGAGAAACTGGCAAACTGCCAACATTTGTCTCCATTGTTCTGAAAGACAAACTGTTAGCGCTAGCATGATGATGGAGTTTTAGGGAATGATGAGTTATCATGCAAATAGCTGCTTTTATTGTCATTTAATTCTGAAAATGCGGGACTATTCTTTACACATTACGAATAGTGTAACCTGGAAAGTTTCAAGTGAAGAGGAAAAAGAGTTATTTGCTGATTATGATTTAATCTGAGCACTTAATCTTGTTCATCTGTAGGCCCTGTAGTGTTGTTGCTCTCCTAGCTCGTTTATCTTAAGAAACGCGATTCTGTTATTATATTCTGTCATTATAATCTGTTATAGTGCTAGAGTCATTTTTTCTTGTCTCCAGAGAGCTACAATGAATCATATTTGTTCTTAAATACAAGAGGTTTTAAAGGACTCTACTTTAGCATGATTACATTGTGGATTATGCTTCACTGTCAGTGTTTCGCTCCACACCAAATATAAAAAACCTGCCTCGCATGAAATATCCTCCTTTTTTTTGTTGATTTATTCTATTGGCTTTCTACTCATTATTGTTCAGATGTGTTCTGCTTTACACTTTTTTATACACTCATAACATCATTACATAAAAATAGTAATGGGTACAATGATTTTATTCATTTGATTTCATACTTTCCCATTTCAACTGCAATTGCAGCAATCACAGGTCCGTAACTGTCAACAATTTTAGGCGTTGCTTTTTTGTGTAACAAAACACAACACTGTGAAGGGAAAGATTATCTTATATGAATCACTTTTTTCATATTTAAAAAATATTAATAAATAGGTTTATAGCTTTATAAGGATGTTTTTGAAAAAGGAAGTAGCCGTCACCAGCGAAATTCTACACACCTATTCGCTGCCTTAAATCCATCACAAGCCCTTTTTCCCGTAATTTAAGACCCATTCACAAAACAAATCCATGGAAACACATCCCTGGCAGGTTGTAGCACTGTGCAGCGCCATGATGCTCTGATGTACTTACAAAGTACCATCGTACCAACATTTTAAAATGTACTATACTAGCATTTTACATAATATGCTACTCAATTACTTACATTACATTAAACAATGCATCTTGCTTTTTATTTGGAACAAAAGCTTGTAAGATTGGGCTATTGCCCTTTGAGAATTTCTGTGTACAAGTGGGAGAGAAAGCCAGCTGCTTAGAATGGCAACAGAGTGCAATAGTCTTTGTAGAAAAGCAGGGTGCTTGTACTCAAATATGAAGTACTTCGCTTACAAGCCTAATGATAATTAGTGATCTCAAAACTTTGCAGCACCAGTTTGTAAAAGGTGAACTAATGATTTTTTTGTTAATCGATTAACCTGTTTTTTTTTTTTGAATCTGATCAAAACCAAAAAATAACTATTTCCATCATTTTATAAAAACATATTTTTTCCAAATTGACAATTTTAACACAAATAACAGACCTAAATATACGCTATACAATGTGCAAAACATTTTTTGTAAACTGCAAAATAACCTGATAAAAGCCATTAACCCAGACAAGACACGTCAATATTTTTTTTTATTTTTTATATAAAGAGGATTTTCAGATGATTGACAAATTGTGCTAATCTGTGTAGTATTTGATATAAATTTGAGAGGTGTAAATCTTTTCTGTTGCAACACGTCACTATTTGTTGAATCAGCATTTAATTTTACATTAGTAAATTCATTTTCTAATATTCTGTTTGGAAATCATGTCTGGTTTACTAATGGTAGCTCACATCAAAACGCAAGTAGATGTTTCTTCAGCAATGAAAGCAAACATAAAACAACTTTGAATATAATAAGATACCATATTATGGCAAATTAAAACACTTGAATTAGAATCCGTTTTTATCAACTAAGTTTGAACTTGAGAAGTTGGAACAGCCTCTCGTTACATTTGTGTGCATGATTGTTTAAGCCTCTCTGCTAAAATGAGAGCGCAGCTTATCAGAATCCAATCATAAACTCAAGAATCAATGAACACCCCCTCCCTTGTTTTTACTGACAAAAGAATCATCCAATAAGCGCTATGCATCAAAATGCTTGTTTTAGTTTTTTTAATCAAAGAAAATGACATTATGTACTATCATATTTGATCAAATTCCATATATCTTTAACTATACAAGTTTTGTCCTTTAATTTCTACTTCGACTTCATTTAGCCTACTAGGCCATAATAATGGAAAACTAACTAGATGTATTTTTCTTCTGTACCGCACTATAAGTCTATGGTACCACAGTTCAAGGCTGGAGTTCTCACAGACTACCTCTGTGAAAACCAATCAAATATGCACCTTAAAAGAACTGAGTCTTTGTCATTGATAAGTAATAACAAATAAAAAAACTACGTCTGAGAATTCACCTGCCGCAGTGGCTGGTAAATTGGGAAAAGTTACCCGCCAGTTTGTGTGGAAAAAGTACCCTCATTTGGCGGGTAGCGTCTTCTAATTTCCTACCCTGAACGTGACGCAACGTGCAACAACATAGACCCAACAAATCGATAATAAAATTTGTGTCCAACAATTTTATTAATTGATTTTTAACGATTTCATCGTTGTTGCCGCACTAGATAGCAGGCAATATTAGGGCTATTGAAAACCAATCATGTGTTCTCTATTTGCACGAAATGCACAACTCTTAAATTATAATTTAAACATTAATTATTTCGATTCGAACTATCAAATAAACATAAAACTACCACACTAAGTGTTTTTCAAGTGTGTCAGAGACAATTTTGAAATTAGAAGTAATTAAATGAATATGTTACCTCAATGGATCAGCTACAATTGTATAAAGGATAAGAAAGTAAGATACCTCTTGGAGAAATCCAGGTGTTTAATATTTTACATAAGAGTCTAAGTAAAAAAAATTAAAAACAGAATATACAAATCAATATTGTATTTCATACATTTATTACAGTTTTAAGTAGTCTGATACTTTGTTAACTTTAAAAAAATAATAATTCTGAGACATTATTGGGATTTGCCTTGGTATCGATTTGGTAGCGATACCGAAGTACCAAAGCAGGTATTGGTATCGAAGCAAAAATGTTGAACAACCCAAACACAACAGCGATGGCTGTTGATATGCCGGTGTTTACTCGACTGTTTACTTGACTGCTTCTACCAGTAACTATAGTAACAGTTTGAAGTGAATCATAGAGACCAGGGGACAGAGAGCAGGAAGTGTCAGAAGCATTAAGGTCCGACACTGTTGTTATGACTACATTTGAATGATGTAATGCTTTCTCCGCAGGAATCGCTTGTTTCATCTGTAGAGTGGAGATCTATCACTATTACAGTAAACACTTGTCATGTTAGACTGACCTTCACATTGCCAAGTCATACATTAGAACAAGGTGGTTTATATTAGAGAATTTGTTTTGGCTGCACTCATTGCTGTGATCAAACTGCAAGCGTCTATTGAGCTGTTTGGTTCTGACAGTCTACAAATCATCTGTCGGATGGCCACTTCATTAGGTACACCTATTCAACTGCTTGTTAAAGCATATATCTAATCAGCCAATCACGTGGCAGCAAGTCAATGCATTTAAGCACGTAAACATGGTCAAGACGATCTGCTGAATTTCAAACCAAGCATCAGAATGGGGAAGAAAGGTGATTTAAGTGACTTTGAACATGGCTTTTGTTGGTAATAGACAGGCTGGTTTGATGGTTTGGTTTCAGAAAGTGCTGATCTACTGGGATTTTCCTGCACAACCATGTCTATAATTTAAATGGAATGATCTGAAAAGCAGCGGTCCTTGTGAGCAGCGGTTTTCTGGGTAGAAATGCCTTGTTGATGGCGGAGGTCAGAGGAGAATGGCCAGACTGGTTTGAGCTGATAGAAAGGCAACAGTAACTCAAATAACCCACCAAGGTATGCAGAAGAGCTTCTCTGAACACACAACATGTTGAACCTTGAAGCAGATGAGCTAAAGCACCAGAAGACCACACCAGGTACCACTCAGGAACAGGAAACTGAGGCCAACAAAACTGGAGAAAAGAAGATTTGAAAACGTTGCCTTGTCTGATGACTCTCAATTTCGGCTGCAACATTCAGAAGAAACGGTCAGAATTTGGCATAAACAACATGGAAGCATGGATCCATCCTGCCTTGTATCAGGATCGTGGTGTAATGCTGTGGGGGATATTTTCTTGGCACAGTTTGGGCCCCTTAGTACCAATTGAGCATTGTTTAAATGCCACGGCTTACTAATTGTAAGTATTGTTGAGTATTGTTTCTAACCACGGTCCATCCCTTTATGACCACAGTGTATCCATCCTCTAATGTCTACTTCCAA
This sequence comes from Umbra pygmaea, assembly GCA_016801145.1. Lineage (NCBI taxonomy): Eukaryota > Metazoa > Chordata > Actinopteri > Esociformes > Umbridae > Umbra > Umbra pygmaea. The sequence continues at coordinate 9,312 of JACXGM010040598.1, forward strand.
CAGGATTTAGCGCCATGTCAGAAAGCTCACATCATCTCAAACTGGTTTCTTAAACATGACAATGAATTAACTGTACTCCAATGGCCTCCACATTCACCAGATCTAAATCCAATCGAGCACCTTTGGGATGTGGTGGAACGGGAGATTTGCATCATGGTTGTACAGCTGACAAATCTGCAGCAACTGCGTGATGCCATAATGTCAATATGAACCAAAATCTCAGAGGAATGTTTCCAGAACCTTGTTGGATCTATACCATGTTAAATTAAGGAAGTCCAGAAGGCAAGAGGGTGATGAACCCGGTACTAGCAGGGTGTACCTAATGAAGGTCATGTGATACTATATCTTGGTCCACACTGGTCTCTCCTTGTCTCTTCAGACATTCATGCTAATAGTTAAACCCTTACTAGCACGTGTCCTACCAAGTGTAACAGCTGTGTCCTCCTCTAGGCATTCCGGCGGTGGCTGCCCTCAGTGCGACCTGACACCATCAACGTTGTGGTGAAAGGAAAGGACAACTTGGGCTGTGGATTGGTCAACATTGTCAGCTATGATCTACTCAGTCGGATGGACAAACAGCAACCTGCTCACCCCTTTAATGTCCTCATCATGGATGAGTCTCACTTCCTGAAGAACATCAAAACGGCCCGCTGTAAGGCTGCCTTACCACTGCTGAAGGTATAAAATGTTCTCCTTTCTGACTTAATGTGATCTTACCACTGCTGAAGGTATAGAATGTTCTCCTTTCTGACTTAATGTGAGCTTACCACTGCTGAAGGTATAGAATGTTCTCCTTACTAGAGGTCGGCTAATTAATCGGATTGGCCGATTAATTATGGCCGATTATGAGTTTTCAAAATAATTATTAATCGGCATTTTTGCTCGCCGATTATGGCCGATACTTTTTTTGGTGAGAAACCACTTCCTCTAGTGTTAAAATTCAATAGCAAATCACGTGAAAACTGCGTGCAGCCAGCGCATCTGTCGTGAGCTAGTC
>JACXGM010040599.1:0-10275 GCA_016801145.1 Umbra pygmaea
CCTCGAGGGGCAAAAACAAGTAGCTTTCAATACAATCCAGAAATCGCACGGGGAACACGGAAACGCCACAGGAAACATTGACTGACAAGAGACAAGGGGAGAACAACCAGGTTAAATACAAAGACATACTAATTGCTAACTGAATCCACCTGTGGCTAAACAATGACATAACTAATAAACCCTACCAAACCCATGACAAGAACTAGACACAAGAGGACAGCATACTCACACAAACAGAGGGATCACAGAGACAACACATAAAACAACCTATCCCCAGTGAACACCCAGCCCACCTACAGGGCTGGATGTGACAAATGTAATAATACATCTGACATGATGGCACAATGGAAATTACTCATCTTTGCAAGCAGTGTTGGGGAGTAGCACCCACTAGATTCTCAATTCAACTAATTAGTTATTTACTTTTAAAACAAGACAAATAGTTAAATTTAGCAAATTATTTTCCCTTTTCCATTTTAAAATACAAGTAAATAATTTATTTAAATTTTCTTATGTTTTTAAATACATCTTTGATTAGTTGTTTATACAACTAAGCTAGCAAATTTAGCAACACTTTTAGCTATAGAGGTTAAAATTAGGATATTTTTTTTTTTTTTAATTTAACCTTTATTTAACCAGGTAAGTTGACTAAGAACAATTTCTTATTTACAGCAACGACCTGGGAGCAATTAGGGTAAAGTGTCTTGCCCAAGGACACAACGACTTTTGGCTCAGTCGGGAATCGAACTGGCAACCTTCTGACTACAAGTCTGACTCCCTACCCACTGAGCCATCTGCCCCCCCATATAACATGAGGTAGTGTCTGTCACCCAAATCAAATTGTATGATTTGCAACTACCTTTTAAAAATAATTAACAAATAAGGTTTCCTGCATACAATTGTGTGAAGATCAGTGGATGTCTAGCTGAAAGGGTATACTTGATAGCTAAATGTATTCTTGTTTTTCAGGGACTGTCAATTTTGAACTTGAGATTTTATTTCTCCAACATAATAAAAGGCGGTGGCCAATAATAGGTGGATGTTAGATACATACATTATAACATCTGGAAATATTTGCATTATTTCAAATCTATCAAAAAGCAGGGTGAAAACAATATTGTTTTGTGAGAGTTGTGCAAACGCCTGTCGAGTGAGGAGAAAATGGAAAGCCTTAAAGGTTTACTCATTTGTCTCACTCGAAATTTAAGTTGTTAAACTCCATTAATTACAGTAGCATTACTAGGAGTCAAATACCATATGTGTATCTCATATTCATTTATTTTACCTGTATTTCTTTACAGAGGTACATTTGGTTTTATATTCAAACAATCAGATAAATTTGGTTTTATATACAAACATTAATACATTCAACAGACATAGCCTTTGATTAAATTGCTCATTTGGATCATGCCCAGAGACAGTAGTTACCACCCACCCATTTCTATCTCAAGATACAAAATGACACTGATCCATTTATTTAATTACAACAAGTCTCCATCTGACATGATCAGGCAATCACTACCTTTCACTGTTGAGCTATCAAAAGAAACACAAACTTGAAGGTTATAATGGATCAAACCATTACACTTCATTCAAATGGTTATAATACTTTGGAAGTTAAAGTCTTTCAGTAGTAACTAGGTAAAGTACTTTTAAAAGTAACTTTCCCAAACATTTTTGCCAAACACAGACCATCTCTAATGCTCCTAGATTTACAGCACTGTTTAAAATACATCAGGTACTCAACATCGCTCACTTGCCACCGGTATGCTGCAGATAATGTTCAGTAAATAGCTGTTGTGTGGTGACATTCACCTGGAGCAAGCTAACCTTTGAAACAAAAACCCACCAACAAAAAAATAGTGTTTTGTAAGAAATTGAGGTTTGGAGATCAGAGTTTCAAGTGGTTGGCTACAGTATGATACTGACGCTGTGGTGATGAGTTGTTCTGTGTTTTGCAGCTCTATAAATACCATACATTTCATTAACTGTTCATCAACAAAAAATAATTTTGTTTCAGATTTTGCTCTGGCCTCTTCTTAAAGATTGTATTCAACATAATACCTCATTATCTCAATGAAATGTATGTAAGTGAATGTACAGTATATGTAACACAAAAAGGCAATTTATTATTTTGTCTGGTAAAATATGTCTGGCTGGTGGATAATTTTTCTATCTACCAGTCCTCTTGGCAGGTCAGCCAAAAAGTTAATTTCAGACACCATCTGTGAACAACACATTGGCACAACAAACAAGACACATTCTGAAAATTATCTATTATGAGAGTACAGTAAATCCTATTAAAAGGGAGTTACATCCTGGTGATCTCTACTGAGCTGAATTCTCTGTCACACAACTTTTTAATTTTTATACGGTCTCTCAACAGCTGTCATTACATTTTAAAGGTGCTGCTATCAGCTTTACAGATGGATATAAGAAATCAACAAAACAGCAGACAGCTATAACATAAATGAAGTGTCTTCTAAAATGTTTCCATTCCAGTTGTCTCTAACCATACCTTATTCAACCAGCACACAATGTATGGTTTCTAGAACGCCATTCATTCAACCAGACCAGGCTTCATAACCTAGAAAATAAGTACAATGTTTTAATAATAATAATAATAATAATAAACCTGTATTTATATAGCACCTTTTACATCAATAAAAGTCAAATAAAATGGAAGAAATTTGCATCAATAAAAACATTTACATCAATAAAAGACCAAGAAATTTACAAATTTAAATGTTGTTGCAGATGTACTATTACACACTGTAGATTAACTAGTCTGTTCATGTGCATTGAAAAAACATTATTCATGGAATGACACACACAGATCACAACTCAGGCCCTCAAGTTACATAGTCATTTGGAAGCAGCACTGGCTTGACCAAAACTACAGTTGTTCTATGTTAAGTATTTCGCTCATCAATCTTCACTTATGTTACTGATTCAATCACACACAACCTGGTTACACAAACTGAAAAGCAGCCTAGGTAAATATTAACAATGTCCATCTGTTTGGTTTCAGCCGGCTCTTTGAGGATCCAAGTTGTGCACGTGTGTTTGTTTTTTAGACTTGAAATACAAGAAAAATCAACCAACAGGCACTTTACCCTAAGTGGCTCCAGGAGATGTCCCTTTACCTAATGTATGTCTCCCTGGACTAGAGTATCTAATAAATGACAAAAATGTTAATGTTGTGTCTTATTAATAAAAGCATAAAATATAAACAGATTTTAACCCAATATCTTAAAAGTTTGACTAGGATGATTTCAGGATCCATCATTGACACTATCTAGTGACCAGATCAAATGTTAACACTTAACTTGGCTATAGATACTGTGTCCCTAAAATATATTCTAGTAGATTTCCATTATTGGTTATTGTTAGCTATGAATTATACACTGAACAAAAATATAAATGCAACACGTTTGTTTTTTCTCCCATTTATCATGAGCTGAACTCAAAGATCTAAGACTTTGTCTTTGTACACAAAAGGCCTGACGACTCCCACAAAGTGATTTAAAGCAACAGGTGGAGTCAGCACCACGGCCAGTAGTTTGACTGGTCGAGACTCTTTTCCCAAGATGGCGCCTGCCTGTATACGCAAATGGTAATGTCTTTATAAACTATATCTTTATAAACTGTCTGTATACATACAAAGTTCTCAATGCTTTGTTTTACATGTAGGGACCCTCATTATGCTACTGTGGATATGTGGTGCAATTATTTGACTTGTTAGTGGAAGAAAATAGTGATTTATTTTTACTTCATCCATGCCCTCTCAACTATCGTTATAAGGGAATTATCAGTTCCCACTAAAACTGGGCACATTCGATTAGTATGAAAATATATCGCATAGAACGGTCGACTCGGTTCATTTTGCGCTGTAATTGTCCTTTAATGATATCTTACATATAGCATGTATACCAATGATTGAGTCTAGGTGTGCCTAGAGATGGCCAGCCAAACAGGGCATTTAAAGTGCAATGATCTGTATGTGCTATGCAATTTAAAATAAATCTTATTCTTTATCATGAGCATTATCTATTGATCTAAAAACCCTGAGCATTCATATATAAAATATCATCATAATCCAGCACAGGCACAAAAGTAGCTGAAATTAGTTTTCTTCTGGCTTTATATGAAAAACAGACCTTATTTCTAAAAACACAATTTAGCTTCTGTGTTTTTGCAAGTTGATGAACATACAATTCTTAAGAGAGGCCATCGTTAATTAAAATTACAAAATATTTACAAGATATTCAGCTATCTGAATAACATTTATTCATGTATTCGGCGATGTGTAATGCATGTGAACTATTCTGTATTTTTTAAAATAGACATTAAATTTATTAGTTTATAATAATCTGTGCATTACATTTCACTAGTGAAGCCCATACAACCTAGCAGCAAAAAGTGATTTTATATTTTTTCTTTGCACTATTCCAGGTAGAGGATTTCTACATCCACATCAAGAATGGTCTGCATTTCATGTAGGCTGTCATCTAGACTCAGCGTTTTGATAACTGTAAATGTCAAGGTAGATTTTATATCTTCAGCTATATTTGGCAAAAAAAACATTGTAGTGTGAATTGACATGCTGACAAATGTCTGACCAGATTATCAAAATGCTGAAGTGGGGTAAGCTTAAAAGTAACATCCTTTATTTGAAGTAAATCTCCTCTGAAAATTAAATAGAAAGCACAAAGATCCAATATCAAATTTTGCTGCTAGGATTTATGGGGATTATGACGTATCCCCTATTTCTGTCAATACTGCTGTACTTATTTTAACGTCATTGAATTGACATAAGAACCACTCTGATAAAATAATGATAACAACAGGTTTTTTTGGTTATTAGTTGGTAACTGATATGACAAAAGTTTAGATAAAAGGAAACAAGTGGAATTCAAGTGGAGGGGTTTCAATTCACTTCCTGAATAGGAATGTCATTCTACAAGAGTGATATAACAAGAGTGCATGCAAAGATAAGTTATTTATACAGTAGTGTAGAGCCCTACAATGTGGTGGAAGGATGTATTAGCCCTATGATCTTTACATAAAAAATCCTACTATTGATCTGGTTCAAAACTAAATGTAAGGTATTTTAAATGTTTTTATGCATTAGCAGTTAACTGTTTGTAAGTATCTAGCAATAACAAATAATTCTTGGTTACTGTGCAGCCATTATTTTTTTTAATTCAGAGGAAGAAAACTTCTATGCGTGGAAGCATTCTGTTCTTCAGTAGTGATGTCAGAAACGCTGAGCTTGAAACACTGTGACTGATTTTTGTCACAACATATAAGCCATGTACCACAAGCAATTGGTGTACCGCATTGTTGTGTTGTTGAGGTGATAGAACATTAGCTTTTTTACACGATTATCAAAGTCATCACAAGTTCTGTCTAATTCATAAGTGGGGGGAGAGCAACATAACCCTAAGACATTGCACTCCCATTAGCTTGACCCAGCTCTTCTTGAGTAAAAGAGCTGTGTGATTCAAGAGACAGTCAAATAATTATTTCAAGTGATGTCTGAATTTGTCAATGAACCTACCAGATACAAATTTATATCTGTAAATAAGCACACCCTCATAGATATCGTTTTAACTTATGCCCTCTAAATATATCTCTACTGTCTTCAACCAGGATATCAGCGATCACTGCCTCGTTGCCTGCGTCCGTAATGGGTCTGAGGTTAAACGACCACTCCCATTACGGATGAATGCTCCCTTACACACTTCAGCGAACAGGCTTTCCTCATCGACCTGGCCCGGGTATCCTGGAAGGATATTGACATTATCCCGTCAGTAGAGGATGTCTGATTGTTCTTTAAAAGCGCATTCCTTTCCATCATAAATAAGCATGCCCTGTTCAAAAAGTTTCGAACTAAGAGCATATCCCGGTATAGCCCCTGGTTTATTCCACACCTGACTGCTCTCGAGCAGCACAAAAAATTCCTGTGGCATATTGCATTAGCCTCAAACAATCCTTATTATTTGCAACTTTTTAGGGTATTCGGGAACTAGTACACACAGTCAGTTAAGAAAGCTAAGGCTAGGTTTTTTAAACAGAAACATGCATCCTTTTGCATCAATTCTAACATGTCCATGGAGAACAAGAGCGCCTCCCAGCTGCCCACTGCATATGGCTAGGTTACACTGTCACCACCAATAAATGTACTATAGTCTATAAGTGGACAAATTCTATAATTTGTCTATGCTCCTAAATCACTTGATGTTTCTATTTGACTGTCTCATCAGTCAGCTCTTTCCCTCAGGGTCGAGCTAGAGCAAGTGCTACGGCGTAAGGTTATATGGCTCTGTGCACATGAATGCCCTTGATCCAACTTTGTGAATTATTTTTATTATATATTTTTTAGTTGTTTTCCCCATTCTTTCCCTCTCCCATTAGTTCTTGTCCAGTTTTTCCCACTAACCCTGCCAAGTCGGCAGCTCCGCATCAGCCCCCTTGACAGATGTGAGATGGTGAAGGGCGGTCACATGGTTCATCCGACCACATGTCGTCGAGAGAGTTGAAGCTTCTCACGGTGTTCATCCAACACGCAAGCCTCTAGTCAGCTCAAAAATGGGAGGATAATGCTCTGTACTTTCGCAATTGAATTTAGAGGTGCCCAATCTGAACACCAGGTGTCGCTGGAGGGCGACGTAGCAAGATACATAATCTGACTCAAATACCAGGTTTGCTACCCACTTGGCACTCAGGCCCACCCAATCACATTGCTTTACCCTTCAAATTTAATTGATGTTCCAGAGCATCAACTCAGACATTTCTAATACTAGCTCATGAACTGTACAAGCTGCTAAACTAACATTTGACACCAGCTGAAAAAGGACGTTCTGCTGAGATGTCATTTGTTCAGCTGAGTCCATCACAACCTGATAGAGCGAATTTCAAATGTGCGAACCTCTAGCCACCTCTATGGTGTTTTTCTAAAAACCAATCAGACATTATGTAGGTTTTACTTCATCGAAAAAAAGACATCAGAGATGCTAACTAAAGGGAAGATTGTAGATTTTCCTTACAGTTGACTAATGGAATTGCCAGAATTCATTTGAAATGGTTTTGATAAAACTTACGGTGGGCACCAAAATTACACCATGAGGTGAGCTAGAAATTAAAGGTCAACTGGACGCCAGGTGAGCGCTAGCCCTACAATCGGTGAGGTGTACCTCCATATTTAGGTTATACTGCACTCTCTCATCTGAAGAAACAGTTTACTTTTGATTGACTACTGCTCAGCACTCCACACCATAATCCTCTCCAAGCTCATCACCATGGGTAAGAACACCTCTCTGTGCAACTCAAAACTGGACATCTTGCCAGGGCGCTCCAAGTGGTAAAGATGGGCAAAAACACCTCCAGAACACTGACCCTGAACAAGGGGGCCCCACAGGGGTGCGTAGTCCTCCAATACCTATGCCCCCTATAAACACATGACTGTTTGGCGAAGCGCACCTACAATACCTTCATCAGGTTTGCCGACAACATGATAGTGGTGAGTATGATCAGGAAAGAGGTCAATGACCTATGAACATGATGCCAAGCCAGCAATCTCACCCTGAAATTCAGTCAAATCAAGTAGCTGATTGTGGACAACAGGAAGTGTAGAATAAACACACATCACCCTCATCAACGGTGCAGAGGTGTAGCATGTAGAGAACTTTCTTGTGGTCTACATACACAAGGATCTAACTTGGTCCACACACGCACACAAAGTCATCAGGAAAGCGCAGTAGTGCGTCCCACTCAGGAGGCTGAGATGCTTTGGCATGAGTCCCAAGTTCCACACTAAATTCAACTGTTGTACCATCAAGAGAATCCTGACTGGCTGTTTATAGATAGGAGTGCCATCTACATGTTACATCACAGGGACCAAACACACATCCAGGAGCTCAACCTCTCACAGTGCCGGAGGAACACCTGCAGTCTCAAAGAACACAGTCACCAAACAGCCAAGTGTTCCACCGAATGCCACATGGTCATCGGTCCTGGAGAATTAACGCACATGCCAAAAGACTAAAGGACAGTTTCTACATCTCAATAGCTTAACTGACACATCCCTGTGTAGATATTACCCTGATGCTCTGCTTCTAACTTAATATCCCTGTTTATTTATAAATTATTTTATGCTAATTCCGTATGTTTTTTATGACTGTAATTTGTATATATTGTTTTAGTTTTGCATTGTTGTATTATTTCTCTATTATTAGGGAAGGAATTCGTAACCATGTATTTCACTATAAATGAAACACATTGTAACTGTCCCAAATGAAAGAGGTCAAGTTTTTTGTTATGTATTCTTTTTAGGGGACAACATTATTTGCATCCACCAGCGATTTTGTTAATGGTTCAGGTGTCCTATTGATGTACCATAGTTGTTGAGAGAAGTAAATAGTTTGCATCATCAGCTAGTTCTGAGAGTCTGAAAGGGTCTATACGAGAGCAGCAATAGTGATCTTCATGATTAGGTGTAGAACAAATAGCTGGCCAACCTGTTAAAAAGCTGCATGGGAGCTTGACTCTTCAGGGAGTGGAGGTGGACTGAGGGAGGTCATTCAGTGTAGCAGCTTCCTCTGATGAGGAAGAGAAGGGTCTCCCATTTCAAGTTGAATTTATTAGACTTCATTGACCAGCTACTGTCAACCTAATAAATTATAATAGTTAAAATAAAGTATTTTTAATATTAGTGGTAGTTAATTACATTAATAGCAACTAAATCCTATCTCGCATTTTCTCTTTTTCTACTGCTCTCCAAATTGATCTGTAAAAGCTGATATCTGAGGTAACATGGCCTTGGGTCACTGGTTTCCATGGTGATAAGTCATGGGGGGATAGGGGATGATGTGGTTGGGCAAAACACAGGACAAAGAAAAAACAAACAAGTAATGATACAGGATACATGTAATGGTACAGGATACATGTAATGATACATGTATACAGTAGGAACAGCGGAGAGTGTAAATGACAGAGGGGAAGGACCACAGGAAGCGACTGAGATTCAGAGACACGTCCTTGTGTGGGTGCCTCTGTGGTTTGGTGCGGTTTGCTATTAGATGGATGACCTTCTGTAATCACTGGAGCCATGCTCTCTCTTTCTCCTCTTGCCTGTCTTTCTCTTTTTTCTGCCTCTTTCTGTAGCTCTCTTTCTTTGCGGGTTTCTATTTTCTCTGGGTCTGTTTATTCAGATCAGGGCAGTTTACATCCTGCTATCTATGTTCTTTTCCTGGATTCAGCTGGTCAATCTCCATCTCTGTCTACACACCAGCTGCACTGTCACTGCTGAAAATTTGTCTGATTTCAAGGGCAGCCTACTCACTAGAAAACGCCAGTCAGCTTGTCGAGACATTTCTATCCTGATGGGAGTAGTCTTGTCCAGGATGACAACGCCCCGATTCACAGCACATGAGATGAATGATTTGATATACCGTATATGAAAATTATGTGAATCACACATGTATGTTTTTGCCTTTGCTGTCAAGAGACAGTAATTGAACACCTATGGGAGATTTTGGGCTGACTTGTCAGACAGCTCTGTCCATCACCATCATCAAAACACCAAACGAGGGAAAGTCTTTCAAAAGAAGGGTGTTCCATCCTTTGCCATATTCAGTGTTCCATCCTTTGCGATATTCACATCATTTGCATACTCATCAAAGCATTCAGTGAACCCTCGTGTGCATAGGTTCATTCTGGAAGAGACCACTCCCATCAGGATAGAAATGTTTCCCCATAGGATGAACGTGATCACTCAGGATAACTGTGTTATGATTTGCAGTGACCCATCCCTCTACAGTTGGACAAGCGAACCCAAGCTATGTGAGGAAAATACCCACCCACAGCATCTGTATTCATTACATTTCTCCACTCATTTATTCAGGTTTATGCTGTATGTCTGTATTTGGCCGGTAAATGATCCAAGTTGCCAGTAATTGTTTTCATCCCTGGCTGAAGGAGGTTGGCTGCCAAAGCATTTACTTTGAGATTAAGACATGTGAAATCGTTCTGATTGTTTTTTCATTCTGTTTGCTGAAACAGGAAGTAGGCTGGATCCACTGCATTTAGAGGAAACGCTCTTCCAGCTATTGACCCCTGCTAAGCACACACACCTGTTGAGCTGGCAAACACACCCGACCTACATGATAAGTCAAGACAAGACCCAAACCCCACATACCCCTGGTGTGATCTCAGGCCTCTTTCTACCAAACACTGCTACATATTACACACACACACACACACACACACACA
>JACXGM010040600.1:0-10275 GCA_016801145.1 Umbra pygmaea
CAGCCCTGTGGGGCAATGAACAGCTGTCACCGTCTTCTTAATTTCACGATAAACCAGGGCAACGCCTAATCCGATCAGCAGAAGACCTGTTATCATGGTTCCGAATAGGTAGATATCTTCAACGTCCTCCACGGAAAGAGCCGCCAGACACACGACCCGCCACCTCGCCCATGAGTCCATCGTGTAGCCAGCTGCATACCTGAACCCCCCTGAACCCCCCGCTCCCAGGCTCCCCTGAACCCCCCGCTTCTCGTTGAGAATATGGTGTCAATTGCGCTTAGAGACCAGTTGATCAAATCCATAATTTCCTCAGTTTGCAGAGCAGTGCTGTGAGAGGCTCTCAGAGTACAGGACAAAGACGAAACAAAGAGCAAGCAGGGAAGATAAGGGAAGGGAGAGGGAGAAAAATGCGACCGCCTCCGTCGAGAGCCAAAGAAGAGGTGTCATTAATGTCTATGAGGACATTAATGTATTTAAAAAACAAGGCCGCTGTCAACCAATGAAGTTTAAGCACCTATAAAACAAGGTTAACGGAGGCCGATCGGAATCAAACTCGGTGGGTATGTTCAACTCAAGGCCAGAGAGGTCTGTAAGAACTTTAAAAGAAATCGGCCACTAGGTGGCGCTGATTAGTTTTTTGTGGGAGGTGCCTATTTTACTAAAATGGCTATAAACCAAGAAGTAAATCAGATATCTTCACCAAACTTGGCACACATGTGAGTTAATTCTGTCTGTAACATAAAAAAAAAACATAAAAATGGCTATGACCACCTGACCGTTATTCCAATTGACTTGAAATTTGGAATGCAGAGTCTTGGTCCAAGGTGCCTTGTATGTCTATGAGGACATTGGTGTATCTAAAAAAACATGGCCACCATTGACCAATGAATTTAGAGAAGTTTTACAGCTATGAGACAAGGTTAATGGAGGCCGATTGGAACAAAACTTGGCGGGCACGTTCAACTCATGGCCAGAGAGGGTTTTAAGAATTTTGAAAGAAATCGGCCACTAGTTGGCGCTAATAAGTTTTTTGGCTCTGTAATAAGTTGTTTTGGCTCTGTAATCACGTGGTGTTACACACATCCACACAATATATGTATAATTTGATAGATCTCCTCATGCTGAACAAAATTGCCTCTAGAACCACTGCTGTCAATCAAGTTGTTCATTAAATACTCATGAATATGTTAAAAACCTAATTTTGTGAACTAGTCATAGGATTATCCAGTCAAGAACAATTCTCTGGACTCTCTAGATCAATAATTGTCAAAAAACTGTTGAAGAATTACATATGATTGGCTATAACTGTGTCATTTACAAAATGGGAGTCACAAAATATACTCAAAATCCTATAAATCCTAAATGTGAAGTGGCGAGTTTATGTGACATAAAATTCAAGCATGCATAATTTTATGGAGATCGCACCATAGATGGCACTATAACTGTCAAAAAGCTTTTAAAACCATTTTTTCCTATGGTAAACTGCCTGTATTGGCTGTAAATGAACATTCCATCTATTATTATATATAATACACAAATTTTTTGTACCATTTCATCTCCCACAGTTTTTAAGATATTGATTCCATTTTAGCATTCATTTTTGTATCTAATTGCTGTACAGGTTGCTTGGGAAATTGAAAACAATCTGTTGTATAGTTTCTTTTTAAATGCCGTTTATATGTGATTGAAATTGTATAGGATTTCATGAATAAATCCATTGTAATTGAATTGGCGGTGGGCTGAACGCTACTATCTGCTTTAGTTTTTGATATGATCGATCCTCTGCGATAGTGTAGCTACTTTTTTCACATAAACTAAATCATTTTTTTCTGAACACGTATCCGTTTGTTGGCAGTGTCAACTCGATCATAGTTTTTTTTAAACAAAGTTTACGTTTAATAAACGAATTACGCAAACGCGAGGGAATACTGTTCATCTAACCAATAAAAAAACGATCTCTATCTTCACGTGACTAAAGTCTGCCAATAATATTGCACATGCCATAACAGCGGAAGCATTTTCTATGGTGTAAAATATTGGAGAAATCACCATGAAATCTTCTCTAACAAAAACTACACATTTTCCAGCAGGAATCCTATTAGAAGTCGAGAAACATTAACAATGGCATCCAAGATTCCAGGTATAATGTGGCTCAGGTAAATACTGCTGTTTATACCTGTCTTATAACGTTAATGGTAGCTTAGTGCATGCACTCTATAAACCATTAATATAACGTTATTCCGTTTTATGTTTGTATTTATAGGTAACGCTACATTTGTTAGAAATTACATACAGATCCCAGAGAGGAAAACATTTGTTTTGAGGAGATACAGACCTAACGTGTCAGCATGTAAACATTAGTTAGATGTAATGTTAGCAGTGCATGTTAACGTAAACGCAGATATTTTATCAGGCTGTAGCGCCGGAAATTAGGATATAAAGATGATTACTAAACAGAGGTTAAAGTGGAAAAGAGAACCTTTATCATATAGGTTTGAATCTACTAGCTACGTCACCTAATAGCTAGTTATGGAAGAGGTAACGTAACGTTATTAGCTAGTTACATAAGATTACATCAACTACAGATAACCTAACGTTACTAGCTAGGCATGGAAGAGAACATGTATTACATAGGTTATACATCAACGCAGATATCCTAATAGCTAGTCATGGAAGAGATACCATGTTTTAAATAACATTACAGTACAATATTTATCCTAAATCTTATACATTTTATCATCAAACAACAAAGCAATTAAAACTAAATATATTTTACATTTCTCTTTCCACTTGCTAGAAAAATGCCTACACTGATAGCTAATTTGGGAAGTTCTCACAGTCCACACAAAGACACATGTCTGTACATGGGAGCTCATTCAATTTGCATGTGTATCTCCCTTTGACACATTGTGTTTTTTTACAGGAGCAGTACACAAGCTCCAAGATGCCGACAGGGGGTAGGGGAAGTGTCATACAGTCAATCCCAAAGAAGTCTCCCTCTATCTTCCAACCATGGGCCATTGGTGGGGGAACATCTGGCTGACTCTTCATGTGGCCTAATGATTGTTTCCTGTGTCTGTCCTGGTGCAAACGCTGTCGATGAACATGGTTTTCTTCCTCGACCCATGCTGTACCTCTTTAGATCTCTCATTGTCTCTGCCCCAGACCGCCATACTGTGTTGATGCTACACAAAACCTGTGTTCACAGTGCACCCATTATATCCACTGATCTCAGTACTGATAAAAAAATGTACTTACTGCAATAGGCCATGTACCTATGCTAGGTTTCAGGCTAGGTTTCACATCATTTTGTGAGGCCTTTACAAAATACATTCTATTCATTGAAACAGACACAAAATGCAAGATCAATAGACATTTTGCTAGAAAGAGGTGCCCATAAATTTTTAGTGAGAATTTTAGCGTTTTGGTATGCCCATCAAACGTTTCAGTTTAAATGGGACAATGTTGTATCTGCTCCATTCTGTGTCAGAAATGGAGTACGGAAAGGAGGAATTTTGTCTCCTATTTTATTTAATGTTTATATGGATGACTTATCAAATCAGCTAAATAGATTAAAAACTGGCTGTCTTGTGGGCAATACTATTGTTAATCATCTTATTTATGCAGATGACCTGGCCCTGCTCGGTACATATAGTGCTGGGCTACAGCCGATGCTCAAGGTGTGCTCTCAGTATGGCTTTGATCATGATATAAAGTACAATGCTAAGAAAAGTAAAATAATGATAGTTAGAAGCGCTGAGGACTGGAAATCAACAAATCCAACCTTTTATTTTTCTGATAGTCCTCTAGCTGTTTGTGAGGAAATTAAATACCTAGGTCATGTCATACCCGATGACTGGACCGATGACAAAGACCTCTATCGACAGTGCTGTAAATTTATTCTTAAGCTAATATGCTGATAAGGAAGTTCCCTATGTGCTATGACTCTGTGAAACGCTAACTGTTTAGATCTTATATCACACCGCTGTATACTGTACAACTATGGTCTAATTATAAGAAAAAGAGTATGCAGAGGCTCAAGGTAGCATACAATGAGGTTGCTGCTTCGAGTCCGTAGGTGGCATAGGGCCAGTCACTTTTTTGTTTCCACTAGAGTGCCAACTTGCGAGGCACTCTTAAGAGAACTGATGTGGGGTTTTATGTGTTGCTTGGACAAGTCAGAGAATCACATAATTGAAGCCCTCTGAAAAGCTGCTATAGATACATGTCCATATACAATTGGTACAATAGCCTATATATCCTATGGGCCAATATGCTATTTTTATGTCATGTGGATCCTTCTTTAATTTTTAACCCTTCCGTTGTCCTCATATTCCATGCACACCCGTGTCCTCTGGGTCAAACTGACCCTCGTTCGGTAAGCAACCGATCGCGGGTATGCTTGAGTGCGGTGTGTGTGGGGTGGCGGCGCTCCGTGAGTCACTATTCGCAGAGGCCCCAGTGCGCGCACGCGGGGCAGCAGGCGAGCGAGCAGCCTTTGCAGATGTACTTTGTGCACCGGCAGCAGACGGTGTGCGTTTTACTGTCCTTCTTCGGGGGGCATATCTGACACCTCTTCCTCTTGCTGGCGGCGGCTGGGGGTCGGGCTGCGGCGTCTGCGGGTCCGGCGGGCGGACCGTAGGGTGGTCGGGCGGCGGGTCCCTCGGCGACGGCGTCCCCCCGGGCGGCTCGCACGACCGCAGCGGACGCTTCAATGCGTGGCAGAGCGCACCTCTAGTCGATGAGCGGAGCGACGAGGGCCTTGCCCAGGCGCTCCAGGAACACGCAGCGCTTGTTGCGCTTGCCGGGCATCCAGGCGGGCCGGGTCTCTCGCCAGATGACAAAGGCGTTGTAGGAGGACACATCGACAATGTTGTGGAAGACGACCAGGGGCCAGCGGGCGGTCATGCGCCTGCAGCTGTACGTGCCAATCACTTTGTCCAGGCCGCCCTTGTTGCGGTTGTAGTCGAGGACGATGGTGGGCTTGGCATCGTCGCGCTCGCTGACCGAGGCCTCGGCGTGCAGCGTGCTCAGGAGCAGCACGTTCCTGTTCCTCTTGGCCATGTAGGACACCAGGGCTGTGGTGGGCGTGAAGGCGAACCGGGACGAGTGGATGGCCCTGTGGTTGCACGCGAGCAGTGCCGGCGGCAGCTCGGGCTTGTTCCTGCGAACCGTCCCCACCACGGTGACGTTCCTCTCGAGGAGCCAGCGCGCCAGTTGGTAGGAGGTGAAGAAATTGTCGCAGGTCACGTTGTGACCGTTCAGTCTCTCGGTGATGTCGAGGACGACGAGCGTAGCCTGGTTCTTCTCGGAGAGGCCGCCGGCCGGCCTGCCGGTGTACACTTTCATCTTCCAAGCGTAGCTGGATCTGGCGTCGCAGGCCACCCACGTCTTGATGCTGTACTTGGCCGGCTTGCCGGGCATGTACTGCCGGAAAGGACAGCGGCCTGCGGACAACAGGGGAGCGAGAGAGAGAGAGACTTGAGTGATGTTATCTACAGA
The DNA here is from genome assembly GCA_016801145.1 of Umbra pygmaea. Classification (NCBI taxonomy): domain Eukaryota; kingdom Metazoa; phylum Chordata; class Actinopteri; order Esociformes; family Umbridae; genus Umbra; species Umbra pygmaea. The sequence goes on from JACXGM010040600.1 coordinate 5,503, forward strand.
ATCACTTCGAAAACCAATTGTCAAGAATTTGTATGTAGCGCACCGCAGCGCCATCCGCTTTTTTTTGGCCAATGCCCAATGCAACACACACACTTGCACACACACACTCGCACACTCGCGCACCGACGATACCTCTGAACGGGACCAGCTGCTCGTCCACCTTCACCTCGGGCCCCGGGCTGTAGAGGAGAGGCAGCCGCGCCGACCACTTGTCTCAGACCTCTTGCACGGCCGGCAGTTTGTCGGCGGCGCGTCTCGCGGATTTCGTCTCACGGTCGTCAAAGCGCAGCAGTCTCGAGTAGGCGTAAAAAAACTTTGAGTAGCATCGTGGTGCGGAAAATGGCCTGGCCGCTCTCGGCGTCCCAGAGGCTGGCCGCGGCCTCGCCCCGGGACCTGTAGATGCCGTCCAAGATCAGCAGGCCCACTTTGTGGGGCGCAGCTCGTTCTTGTCCACGCCCCTCCAGCCGTCCGGGTATCTCCGAGCGCCCTCCAGATTCGTCATGTCCAGGATGATCTTCTCGATGTCGGGCATGACAAACAGGGCGAACGTGGAGGCAATGTTGAGGGCGCCGCGCGAGGCGTACGCCGTGGGTCCGGGGGTCGCGATCCTACGCTCTGTGGCCGCTTCGCCCCGTCCCTGCCGAGACACGGCGACGGGGACCACTGGATCTTGCCGTTTCTTGACAGAAAAGTGGCTCTTTCGTCGTCAACTTCTTCTTCTTCTTCTTCAGCTTCTTGTTCGTCATCTTCCGTGCGCCGAGTTACATTCCCTGTCCTCTTCTGCTTCGCCTTGATCATTTTCTTCATCTTTAAATTCTTCTTCGTCTTTGTCTTCTACGTCGTCTACTGCCTCTGCTTTTTCTTCCGGCACGTCCGCAAACATGTTTTGCAGAACCTGTAAAGCGGTGAAACGCGGAGTAAAGTGCTCGCTCATGGCCGCGATCCCAAAGACTACGTTAGTATAAGTCTCTCTCTTGCTGTTTGCGAGCTTTCGCGTTGTCGAACCCACGCTTGGTTTTTGTGTCATTTTGTGTCTTTCATTTCAAGGGGCACATATGGGGCGGTGTGCGGTTGAGGGAAAGAGCCGAAGACGCGAGATGACAAATATTTAGAGTGTCTTTTGTAGCTAGAGAATCATCCGTCGGGTCGTGATGCACACACACACACACGTAAAGACACACTCTACAGCTAAAGTGTGCGGGATGCCCGGGAGGTTGTTAGCCTTTGTGTCGTTTGTCTCTTTTATTTCGGGGGACATCTGTGGTGTTTGTGTGAAATTGCAAAAAAAAGAAAGACAAGCGAGAGAAAAGGTTTCAAGTATAGTTTGATTTTATTGATTTCACAATGCGCACACGTACAGTAGGTCTACAGCTGACATGTTCTACAAAACATTTGCTAAACACTCACAACCCAAACAACACACTCGGTAGGAGACTCTGTGTTTGGCAAAAACAGAACAGAGTACAAGAAAAGAAGAAATGTGCACCGTTAACAGCGGCGGGTCTTTTTGACCCGAGGGCAGCGGGAGCCAGCAGCGGGAATCGAAGCAACACACTCGTGTTTTAGTTCATTTAGAAAAGCCTCTGTAATTCCGCAAACCCTGGCTACGGTCACAGCAAAGCCCGCACTTTCCAGGGCTCTCATCAAGGCGGGTGTGAGTCGGTCAGACCACAGTCTTTTGGTCAGTTCTTCAAAATGGTTGTAGAAGTAGTTGTACGGCTCCGGATACAAGCACGGATGTTGACGCTGACTGGGGTGACTTGTCAAACAGCCGGAACAGTTTTCTCTTTTAAGCCCGTCGAGCACAATTTCCAAAATTGTCCATGATAGCCGTGCTGAGGCCACTGTCAAAAACGTCTTGGGCCAGTTATCCTTGGTGCGAGGTAGAGGGTGGCGAGCTGTGCGCGTGGCTCGGTGGGCTAGTGGGACCGTCAATCTTCCACCGATCCTGTGTGCGGTCTCGACGGGCGTTCTCTGGCGATTCGTACAAAGCCATGGTCCTCGCCGGCGTCTGCGTTGCACCGCCGAGCGGTCGGTTGCCTCTTATATTGTCGAGCAACGCCTACCTCCTGAGAGGACAGCGACTGCGATCGGACCAAATGTTTGTTTTTGTTTCTCCCCGACGGTGCCTACAACGGCCAGCCGACAGGGTATTTAAACGTCCAGAAAAACCAGAGGGCCCGGTCAAAAGTCAGACGCCTCGCTCTAGACGCTTGCTCTGTTTGCAACTCGTGGTCAATCACTCAGCGCTTCGATCGACATGGGCTTCAAACACAAGGCTATCCACGCGACGCTCGCAAACCCTCACCTGGCGCCGTTCGAATTGATCGACAGACCGTATCAGCGGCCGGATTGGACTCTGATAGACCATCTCATGGTGATCTACGGAGTCAAGGAGAGTGACTACGTCGAGGGCGATACTCGGGCGTCCGTACGCCGCACAGGTCGCGGCCAGCCAGTGCGTGGTGCTCGTCAAGGATGGCGAGCAGGCTCAGAAGCCTGCTGTGAGGGAGACGAGACAAAACCGCCCCACCGTACCTCACGTGGACTTTTGTAAGCGCAACCTGCGCGCCATACAATATACCGCCATGAAGCTGTTGGCCGACATGGGTATGAAGAACAGGGTGTTTCTCGTGACCGGTGCCAAGGCGTGCTCCCCCGAGGGGGAACTCACGCGGGCCGCCTCGGTCGACAACCTGGTGTCGTTCCGTAGCGAGCGCCCGGATGAGCCGGAGGCCAGGGGCGATAGGATATTCGCAAGTATATTCTCGATCGCGCTCGAAGACCTGAACCCTCCCGGGTTTAACCCGTGCAACGTGTATTCCAGCTACGCCGACCGCTCGATAGACAGGCCCGAGGGACTCAAGGGCGTCTTTGTGGCAACTTTTGCGGACCCCGACGAGACTCGACGGGTGTCTGTATTGCGCGACGCGTGTCTACTGTGTATGAGCACGGAGGCCGACACGCTGCTCGTGGAGTTGGCCAATGTCCTGACGGGAAGCGTGACCATGTGCACCGGAGATTCGGACGTGGTGGCCGTGCTGACGACTCGCGGGCGCGAGGGCATCACTCTGAGGATGGACAACAAGAGCTACCGCGAGGATCAGGACATGCACACGTCGACCTTCGAGGAGCTGCTCTTTGCCAGTCCCGATAAGCAAGTGCCCGAGCTTGCATTTCAGGACCCGGACTCGAGCGAGGACAGGATTCGAGTGCTGTGCGACATCGCAGTAGATGAGGAGGACCTGCTGCCGCCCGAGACCCGAGAGCAACACGACGCGTTCGAGGACATTATGGACAAGTGCGGCAAGGTCAACTTCAAGAAAGACGTGGCTAGGTACCTGTACCAAGGCGGGATCAGGGGATCTCTCTACTGCACCTTTCTGTCTAGGTTCTTTGAGTCACGAGACTCGCAGACCATATTGGACGGATTGGGACTCGCCGTAGACGACGGTCGTGTCAGCGCAAAGACTGTCTGTCACGTATTTGAAACGCTATGCCCGGCATCTGACGCGAGTCCCCCGTCGAGCTCCGAGTCGGCTGGGGCCCCGCGTACCGGTGAGAAGAGGAAGATCTCGCATCTGCAGGGCAGGGTGACTATCACGGCATGGGGATGAAGCTGGCCGTTTTCACCAAAGTCCCCGCAAAGACCCGGTCAATTGCGGATTGATGGCAAAGACCTTGAAATACCTCTGCGAACTGTGGAACCTGGAGAGGCCCAAGGCCCAAGGCCCAAGGCCGGACCTGACTACGGGTTCTCTGTGCGTGACAGCGTAGTCAACTTTGACTGTCACGACGAATCGCTGTTTGCAGAGGCCGCGAATGCCATGTAGCGGAAGGTGATGAATGGGATCTCGCGCGGGCAGTGCTGTGCCCGTGCTTCCGACTGGGGCCCTTGTGTGAGGACCGGAACAATGTTTATGTGTTGAACAAATGTTTTCTCCTTGCAATAAACTGAAATACTTTCAAGCCTACGTGTGATGCCGTGTGTGATACTTTCAAGCTCATTGAATAACCTAGTAAACAATAACCGAGACACAATTGCCCTGTACACTTTCCGGACAAGGGTCTCTCTGATTTTTTTATAAAAATGGGCAGAGGGTGCCTATGACCTGATGTGCCTTGTGTGATACAAATAAATACACAGTGAGAAGATAAAAGTAAGACTCCCCTACCCTGTGTATGGTGTGTTTGTGTGTGTGTGTGTGTTGTGCACAATACACTTTAGCACCTGGGCTGACTCTGAGAGTTTTTCTCTGCCCTAATGCTTTCAACTGGGGCCCTTGTGTGAAGACCAGACCAATGTTTATGTATTGAACAAATGTTTTCTCCTTGCAATAAACTAAAATATTTTCAATGCCCTTTCTTGCAACATCTTAAACTCATTGAATCACCTAGTAAATAAGAGCCGAGCCACAATTGCCGTGTACACTTTCCAGACAAGGGTCAGACTTTTTTTTTTAAATTGGTAGAGGGTGCGAATGAACTGAGTTGGGGAACTGTGGACGTGTGTTGCCGTGCATGTACACATGGTACATTCTGAACCCTGGGTGGATAGCTGAGACTTTTTTTGTCTGTGTGTTCTCGGGTCGTATAATTGAGTGAGCGTGTCCTAGGGTGCTTTTGTAACCCAGCAGTCCCAAGACTTGTGTGTTCTGGACCGTTCGCTGTGCAATTAAAAACAAATGGTCACCGGTTCTACGGACAATGTGATCTGTGTACGGTGGGAACAATAAACTCTAGTGCCTAGACTATTTCTGAGTGTTTCTCTGT
>JACXGM010040601.1:0-10272 GCA_016801145.1 Umbra pygmaea
CCCTCAGCATACAAGGACAAGATGAAAGAGCTGTCAGTTCTTTCCCTCATCTGCTCCTGCTTCTATCCAGAGGCACGCAACAAGATTGTTGTTGGTGAATTTGAAGGTAAGAACCAGATCACTTAACAACGTTTTGACTTCTGTTGCATGGTCTATGTCAGGGGTAGGCAATTAAATTTGCTCGAGGGCCACATTGAGTTTTGGAAACCAAGTGAAGGGCCGCATACTATTGCTAGGTGTGAGAAAATACCTCCCCCCTACTACACACATGCATATGCACATGCACACACACATGCATGCACATACACGCACATGCACACACATGCACATGCACACACTTGCACATACTAGTGGCAGAACACATATTTCTACTTAAACTCACAAACCAAAAAACCTAGATTTTTTTACATGACAAGAGAGGAACAAATAAGCATTGACATAGCTACTGTATATGACAGCATTTGTCTGACATAACATTCAGCCAGCACTGCAAGAAATAAATCTAAATTCTGAAAGAAATAGTAAGTGCATTCAATTCATTTTCAAAGGTATGAAAGCATTTTAAAAAGTACGACCAGCCATTTAGGGTCTTGTAACTGTTTTGCACTGGAAAATATATATACATATTAATGGATCCAGGCAAAGTAATTTATTTGAAGGAAAGGATTAGTTAATGTAATGCATGTTATATAATTCTGTGTAGATGTAAATTTGGGAAAATTGTACACTGTCTCTTTAAAAAGAATATTTGGGAAGTGTAAGAGTGCAGTCAGAGATGTTGTATCGGAGAATCTTAGTAGAGATAGAAAAATGTCTTATTCATTTTTGTTGTAATTGAACCAGGGCATATATAAGGTTGCACAAGAAAATGAAGTCACAGCCTGTTTTGGTGCAAGGTGATGTCCTATCTCATTTAAGAAATTTTATTTGTCATTTTCACTTCCTGCTTCCTCTCTGTAACATCTAAAAAAAAAAGAGTCAGTGAGAGGTAACCAAATTTGAAACTTTATATATCCAGCTGTGATAAACCCACATTTACAAACCACCGCAAATTTTTTGCAGCAGGAATTCTTTCCAAGGGCACAGAGCATTAATGTAGCACATACGGTTGGGGAGATAAGACGCGTTGACACTCTCTAGCATCAATCGACTTTGAAGTGTCAATCACGGGCCACCTATTGCCTACCCCCGATCTATGTGATCAAGTAAAATCACTGCAAGTCTGAATGGCATTCTAGTTGACCTGATTATATGTCAGCTCATCTGTTGAGTAATTTTGCTATTTTTATGTTGAGGATATTTCTTTTACCTTTAGTCTTGTTATGCTCAGTGTAACTAAAACTGATATTTGTGTCTTTAATTGACTTGAATTAAACGTTTTTTATTGACTTGAATTAAAATGGTTTCTACGTGTTTTTAGACATGCAAGTGAAGCCCATTAACAAGCGGGCATCTGGCCAGGCCTTCGAGGTGATCCTAAAGACTCCTTCACCCATGTCGGATGTGGCACACAGCATCACCTCACCCCCCAAGAGGGAGCTGTCCCTCGACGACATCCAGAAGAAACTTGAGGCAGCTGAGGACCGGAGGAGGGTGTGTATTACAATCACTGATGTAGAAAGATGGAAATGTAATATAGAATTAATAACGTAAAGATAGCACTTTAATACAGATTTAATAATGTAAAGATACTTTTGCACTGTAATATAGGATTACTAACGTAAAGATAGCACTGTAATATAGAATTACTAATGTAAAGATAGCACTGTGATATAGAATTATTAACATAAAGATAGCACTGTAATATAGAATTACTAATGTAAAGATAGCACTGTAATATAGAATTAATAACGTAAAGATAGCACTGTAATATAGAAATAATAAAGTAAATATAGCACTGTAATATAGAGTTAATAATGTAAAGATAGCACTTTAATATAGAAATAATAACGTAAATATAGCACTGTAATATACAATTAATAACGTAAAGAGAGCACTGTAATATAGAATTAGTAACTTAAAGATAGCAATTTAATATAAAAATAATAATGTTAAGATAGCACTGTAATTTAGAATTAATAATGTAAAGATAGCACTTTAATATAGAAATAATAACGTAAAGATAGAACTTTAATATAGAAATAATAACGTGAAGATAGCACTGTAATTTAGAATTAATAATGTAAAGATAGCACTGTATTATAGAATTAATAATGTAACGATAGCACTGTAATATAGAATTATCTTCCAAGTCTCAATGCCTGTGGGGCCATGCACAGAACTTTCAGGGGCCAGATGCTCACACTGATTTAGATTAATTTTCAAGCCTCTTGATATTGATTTAATTTTATAACACTCATAATCTTCAAACTCAGGATACCTGGCTGACTAGTGGCTTCTGTGGACATTTTACCAGGCATACTGTATATAATGGCTAGCTCAAGTCTGTCTTTGTTTTTTTTCTGGGCCATCATTCCTGCAACTCCTGATAGCGATACAATTTATTATTTTTGAGGGTAGATTTGATTCTTTTTTAGGGATAAAGTTGATTCTTTTTCAAGGTTACAGTAGATTTTTCTCCCCTCTGAATTGGTCCTATCCAAATTCCCTCTAACACTGTCTTGTCAGCAGCTTCGCAACTCCATGGACAGATGCGGGAAGGTGACGAGCACTGACATGGTTCATCACACCATAAGTCAGAGAAGCCATATTCAGGCTCGAACCACTGACTATCATGATGTAGCTTGTCCTACAAAGCAACAACTTAGCTCACTACACCACGTGGACCCAGAAATGATTGTTTTTAATAAGGAGTTTACAAATTGGTTGTGCTTAAAAAATGCAATGCATCTTCATATCTAGAAACAACACATCATTGAAGTCCAAATTCTGTGGTGAATGGAGCCACAGCCATTTTGAATGTACCATTGAGTGCACTAGTCCAACCATAGAAATTGAATGATTAGAAGTGCCATTCCAATGCAAATAAATGTAGCAGAATGGTCAGAGCGGCAGCCATTTTTACGTGTGCCTACTTCTGCATTAAACCCATTCGCGTGTTGTTACCGTGACAACATTTTGTGTACTAATCGAATGACCATTTTTCTGTGTACTAATCGAATGACTAAGCAAAACAGTTTAATAAGGCTTCTATAGATTAAATTTCTATGAGTCCAACTCAAGTGGCCTGAAGAGCGTTGAAGATTCTAGTGCTTCCATCTCTATGGTAACATCCTTTCTCCTCGTGTTCTAGTCCCAGGAGGCCCAGCTGATGAGGGCCCTGGCTGAGAAGAGGGAGCACGAGAGAGACGTGCTGATCAAGGCCATGGAGGACAACAGCAACTTCAGCAAGATGGCAGAGGAAAAGCTCAACATCAAGATGGAGCAAATCAAGGAGAACCGTGAGGCCCAACTGGCGGCCATGATAGCACGGCTGCAGGAGAAGGTAAAACACAGGCTGCATACCGAAGGGACCCTTCTCACTACATAGTGCACTACGTTTGTCTTACCTTGTGTTAATCCTATATGTCACATATATATATGAGAGAGAGAGAGAGAGAGAGAGAGAGAGAGAGCATACAGACAGAGCCCCCTCCACCAGGGGGCATGTGTAGACTGCTGTTGGGAGCCTAGACCACTACACAAACTTGAAATAGTAATAGATGCGAGCCCGGCATCCCCAATTAAGATCCATTCACTCCGAACCCGAACATAATGCGAGCCCGCCGTCCCCAATTAGGATCCATTCACTCCGGTCCCGAACATAATGCGAGCCCGGCATCCCCAATTAAGATCCACCGACCACGGCTGATATGTGTGTGTGTGTGTGTGTGTGTGTGCGCAGTATTGGCACAAGATGCAGAGAGAGACAGGAAGAAAAGGAAAACATATTTGGCTGAGCTAGGCCTCTAACTCCTGTCGCCAGGTGGCATGTGGGCGATGCACCAGGGGCTGGCAGTAGTATTAGTCATTCTATGAAAGTTACCAAGTCATTGTCAATAGCACAGGGCCCTACTGTATATAGTAGAACCATCTGTTCCTATGTTGGCTATGACCTCTAATTCTGGCACTGTCTGTGTTGTGTTCAGGAGAGACATGCTGCTGTGGTGCGCAGGAACAAAGAGCTGAGGGAAGATCTGACAGCGTGAACCCCATCTCTCTCCACCATCCATCAGCCAACACCCACCCACCACGTCCTTACATTCAGCCCCCTCCCAGACACCTGAACAGACAAGGAGCCCTGGAAAACTGCAGGGTGGAGGATCTCACCACCGAACCACACCACCCACAACCTGTCCATTTTAACTCAATATCTTTATCAGTATTATCAATGAAAATGAAAAAGGATTGCACCACTTTGGAAAATGTTATGATTATCTTGATTTTGATTTGGAGGTGAGGGATGTACAAGATGAAATTGGTATTATTATGTAAATACTTTCTTTTTTAAATCTATCTTACTTGGTAGGCTGAGTGCAGACAAGTGTATCAAATGTATTGGAATGTACAATATCAGTTATTTCGTTTGTCAAATTATTTGTCTGCTCTTGAAATTTAAATTCCACAACCATTTTTTTGTGAAAGGCTTTGGTGTTGTGAGCTGGTTGTTAGCTGACGTTTGCAGTGTTTTCTGATTATGTCAGTTTCTGTGTTTTTGTGATGAATGCTACTTCATAGAATAGATTCCAAACAACGCATCCCACTTCAGCCCCGCCCCCACATACGTACACACACACACACACACAAACACACACATTATGAAAGCACCTTAACAATCTGCCAAACCCTCAGCTGGAAATGTCCACTTGTTCTCAACGCCGCCGATTTGAAAAGCCGTCTTATGAATGTGCTCATCCTGTCTGACCCCTGACTTTGGTTTCTGTCTTCAATGGCATTCTACTCCCAATAAACGGTAGTGCAGAGCTTGTGACCAAAGAAGTGCCCTAAAAAGGGAGTAGTGTGGCATTTTCTTCAGCTTACTCTAGTCTGTAGCCAGACAGATACACTGGCTCTGGACACGTGAATGCTACGACGACACAACACTTGCACCATACTTGACGTTTTTGACACTGGAATGTTTCAAAGCGTCCTCTATTGAGTGAGTATGTGTTTGTTTGTGTGCGCGCCCTGTGGTGTATAGTCAGTAGCGTCCTCTCTGGTTGTTTCTTAGATAGAGGGTAGGTGTAACAAATTCAGCACACTAAAGTGACTCTTTTTGGATATACAACAATCACACGCCTGCCTTGTCTAATAGCTGCCTGCTGTAACACCATGTGCTCCTTCCATATCTCTGTGTTGCACTGAATACAGCTTTAGGGATCTGTAAACATGGCACGCGCCATCTCATACATTTTTGTGCTAAAAACAAGAAAACATGTAAACTGCCAAATAAAATAACCAATTGAGCAATGTTGGTGTTGAAGGAATCACTTATATCAGCACCTGTTGATGAGATACAGAATGGTTTTGACTAAGTTTTTATGCTTAAAAATACTTATTGAGATGTAAACAGAAAGCTCCTCTATGTATTTGTTCTACATTTGCATACATGTACATCCCCAGTGAAGTAGAGTACATAATGCAGTACCAGTAGCCAGAGATGGGAATAAATACTTTAATAGATTACTTTTCTGGGTTGGGCTGAGTTCACTTTTTTTGGGAAGTTCCTCCGTAAGACCCTAATGACCAGGTAAAAGAAGTTCTGTAATTTTAGAAGGTTTCCCAATGTTACAATTGAAGGTTTTAGTTTTTCATAGCTCACTGGTAAGTTATGAACTTCTTTTACCTGGTCATTATGGTCGTACTGAGGAACTTCCCAAAAGTTGTAAACCCAGAAAAGTAATCTATTACAGTATTTATGCCCATCTCTGCCAGTAGCAGATTTGAGGTCGTCCCCACACCAATGCTATCAGTGACTAATGCCAGGATTTAAAGATTGATCAAGCTCAGAATAAGCACAATATTAAAAAATTGAAATTACATTTTTTATATAACAGTTGGTGTATTTTCACATTATTTACATTATTTTTTATTGGTTGGCCCTCTCTGGTGACACAGAAGGGGGATTTGTTTTGTGGCTCTTGACTCATATTATGTGGATCAGTTGCCTTGTTAGCAGTCAGGCTAGGATTCCAGCGATAGTCTGGAAATTCAGGCAAGGTGTGTGACTGACTCAGGCAAGGCACGCTTTTCCAGTTAACTGTCAAATTGTCAGACTAGGTTTTGATTTCTAATGTAACATTCAGACAATGTCCAGGGTTACTTTCACATTCAGGATAATTGTAGGTTGTTTCTTTGACCGTATACTGACAGTTTACTAAAAGTAGGCCAAAGAGCAAGTTCTAGGATAGACAGATATGCAGAGATTACATGTGTGAGAATACTATCTCCATTTAATATGTAGCATGTGGGCACAAGTGCAAAAGTATTTATCTAATGAGTTTACCAGAGAAGAGGCAATTGGATAAATTAACAATACCATTCAGATTAATTAACACACCAAATTTTGAGAAATTATATAGACTATGAATAACACAACCACAACTCAGAAACTGTATAGAAATAGCATATTTACATGATCTGACAACATAAAGTGGGTCCAAATTAATGCACATGGTTAAACCAACCACATGTCACTGAGCCGCCGATTCTTTTCGCACTACTCATCCAACAGGGAAGCCTTTAGTCAGATCGTGCATGGGATGATTATGTTCACCAACTATACTTCCATTACTGAATTTACAGGCACCCGATCTGCACACATGGAGTCGCTAGAGAGCGACGTGGCATGGCAGATGAATCGGCTTATCTATCCCAAATCCCGGTTAGCGCTTTGCCTAAAGTGCCCATATAAAGGCATAGTCCATATATAGGAAAAAGTCCATAGGCATAGCTGACATGTCTGGAATTGACCACAGTGTGGCACCCACGCTCCATGGAGCATTACAACCAAAGAAGAAACCCAACATTTGATGATGTCTATGAGTTCCAGAATTTAGGCAGTCATTGACTAAGAGTATTTAAGCTTACAATTGAATGTATGATTATGTTTGTTTGTCCAAATATTCTGAGCCCTACAATTGGGAGGGACCACATATAAAAAGTGCTTTAATTTGTACTACATTGTTATCCCGATTTGGATTAACATGTTCTCACATTGCTGAGGAAATTCTACATTATTCATTATTCATTTTGCGGTTGCATACAGCTGACATAACGATAACTTAGCCAATGTGCAAATATTGGCTAGAGTTCACCACCCTTACTAAGTAATCATACACTTTGATATGCATTGACATTCTGGCTTTTATTTTGAAGGATTTCTCCTTATACCGGAGGTCACTTTTAGTGTTGCTAGCAGAATGCCAGTGAAGGCCTAAATGTCACTGCATGCTGAGGGATAGGAGTAGGTTTGATATTAGGGGGGACGTCATATATTTTTCACAAATTGTTCTTATTATTGTGGGGGACCACATTGCCTGTCTGTAACATTGGGGGGGACATGTCCCCCTCGCCCCCCCCGTTTCTATGCCCTTGACTGCACGGCATGCCACTGGTAAAACAACAGTTTACTGTATACATGATCTACTACAAAAAACACATGTATGTTATCTGACTTCCCACAACGGACTCCTCTTAAGAATAAAACTCAATTATTGTGTTCTATTGAATTCCATTGTAAAATTATTCTAACCCAAATCCTGGACAGCGCTGTGCCAGTTTGCGTTGCCTCATGCAGGAGGTCCAGGGAAAGTCAGAGAACCCTGTAGACTGTCCAGCAATGCAGCGACTTAGCCCACTGGGCCAAGCGGAACCTCCAATGTTGTGGTGTAATGTGCTGTATGCAGTCGCATTGAATCAGAGCATCTGCTCAAATACTAAAATATAAAATGTAAATATGACGTTTTATCTTGTTATCAGAAGGAAACACACTTCTCTAAACTGCCATATACAGTACCCTCTACGATTATTGTCAACTGTAGAAAAATGAGCAAAAAAGGGTTAGTAAAAATGCATCTTTTGGTGAATTGGCATAATGTCACAATGAAAAAACTTACAAACATCCAAGCTTTAATTGCAGTACATTTATTAAGAGAAAAAAATGTCTGTCATCAAGAAATAATTATCTCTAACAAAACCAAGTGTACCACGATTATTGGCACACCTGCATTTAATACTTTGTACGACATTTGCCCAATGACAAAAAATTGGTCAGTCTATTATTTTAATGGTAGGTTTATTTGAGATATAACATAAAAAAATCTAGAAAAACGCATTCCAAAAAAGTTATTTATTGATTTGCATTACAATGAGACAAATAAATATTTGACTCCTTTGCAAAACATGACTTAGTACTTGGTGGCAAAACCTTTGTTGGCAATCACAGATGTCAGACATTTCTTATAGTTGGCCACCAGGTTTGCACACATTTCAGGAAGGATTTTGTCCCACTACTCTTTGCAGATCCTCTCCAAGTCATCAAGGTGTCGAGGCTGACGTTTGGCAACTTGAACCTTCATCTCCCTCCGCAGATTTTCTATGGGATTAAGGTCTGGACACTGGCTAGGCCACTCCAGGACCTTAATGTGCTTTTCCTTGAGCCACTCCTTTGTTGCCTTGGCTGTGTGAATTGGGTCATTGTCATGCTAGAATATCCATCCATGACACATTTTCAATGCCCTGGCTGAGGGAAGGAGGTTCTCACCCAAGATTTGATGGTACATTGCCCTGTCCATCGTTCCTTTGATGCGGGAAGTTGTCCTATCACCTAAGCAGAAAAACACCCCCAAAGCATAATGTTTCTGATTGATTGCTTGCTTCTGTGGAAAGGTGTATTTTTTACAGTTAACGAGCTGAGATTAGGAACACTGGGAGGCTCTTAATCTCAGCTTGTTACCTGTACAAGAGTCCCCTGAGAGCCAGAAATCTTGCCGATTGAGAGGGGATCAAATACGTCTTTCACTCATTGTAATGCAAATAAATTAATACCTTTTTTTAATGCATTTTTCTGGAGTTTTTTGTTGTTATTCTGTCTCTCACTGTTCAAATAAACTTACCATTAAAATTATAGACTGATTTTTTTCTTTGTCAGATGGGAAAAACTTACAAAATCAGCAGGGGATCAAATACGTTTTTCCCTCACTGTAACTAGATTTGTGTGTTTCTTTCAGACCATTGTAAGGTTTTCATGTTTTATCCAATCTAAACCTTTTTCAAACAGCATATAGTTCTACACTTCTGAAGAAAGGTACCGCAGTAACATACAGTATGTCCAGTATATAGTATACTGAGTTAATCTTGATGTTTATTTTAAAAATCATGACCACACCTGTAGGGTTCACAAACATTCAAGCACCACTGTAAAGAGATTAAATATGGATATAAATGATCGATATATACGGTAGATCAATGCAAATTAGGCTATGTGAAGTGTTTGTTCCAAATGACACCTTATTCTCTTCAAAGTGCACTAGATTTGACCAGAGCTCTAAGCAATAGGGTTTAATTTGAGCCACACCTGAGTGTCACTGCATTGGAGATGGTAAATAATCATCAGGGTTCTCAGATAGCCCAGCCCAGTGGCCTGTCTCTGTTGTGGTGTGGACGGATGCATTCTGAAGGAACAGACAGACACTCAACAGTATGTGGGGAGAATGCAAACAGGAGGAACGTTTGCTGCCATGGCAACAGGGCAGCTCTGTAGTTCTTCAGAGTCTCCTTTAAGAAATATGGGGTAAATCTGTGTGTCTGGTTCTGCTCTCACTGGTTTTTTATTCATTATATTTTCCACAGGGTTCCATTAATTTTATTTTCCACAGGGTTCCATTCATTCTAGTTTCTCCAGGGTTCCATTCATTCTAGTGTATCCAGGGTTCCATTCATTCTGTTTTCTCCAGGGTTCCATTCATTATATTTTCCACAGGGTTTCATTCATTATATTTTCCACAGGGTTCCATTCATTATATTTTCCACAGGGTTTCATTCATTATATTTTCTCCAGAGTTCCATTAATTATTTTTATTTACAATTGTAAAAGTAACTTTTAAAAAGTAACTTATTTAACTCTGGTGAGGGGTAATACAATGTAATCCATTGTGTAATGAAGGAATCTGATTGTATACAATCCGGGGCCCAGTGTCACTGTATGAAGGATGGCAGCAGGCAGCCTTGTGGTTTAGAACTTCTGACCTGATAAAAAGGAATTCTGTCATTCTGTCCCTGATCACGACTGCAATTTCACCACAGCTTTCATCAAAGCTCGTCAATACGCAG
>JACXGM010040602.1:0-10202 GCA_016801145.1 Umbra pygmaea
TTAAATACACAATGGAGTGAGCAGGTGTGGTGAATCATGATAATGAGTCCGGGTATGGGAACTGTAGTTCAGAGGAGGTATGACTAGGGAAGCTGTAGTCCATAGGAAGTAAAACTGGTGAATGGGAATTGTAGTTCTCAGCGGGATGAAATAGGGAAGTGGCAGTGTCCAGGGAAGGGGAACTGGGAATCGTTACACTATTAACCTAAAACAAACAAACAAAACAATTATATTCAATCTTTTTTTCACATTCTATTGTCTGAAATGAATAGAAATGAGACAAAATAAACTAGATGATCAATAATAAGAATAGATCCAAATATGCATTAATCATTCAATTTTATTTGCCATCAACTGAGTGTAAAGTTTTATTAATTAGATCATATTTACAGCAATAATTCGAAAATATTACAATTCATGTGACAAACCCTTTAGTTATGAATCCAACATACCATGCTAGCTAGTTAAATTAATTAGTAATTAATGAATAATTAACATGGTATTAGTTTATATGAATATCTTCTCCTTTTCAACTATTTAAACTTACCGATTGCCAGATGAAGATGATAACCCAAACACTGCAGTCTCTCCAGCTGTTCAGCTCCATGGCTTTTGCCATGTTGGATGCGTTGTCAGTTGTAAAACAAACAAGTTGTTCTTCTTTCAGTCCCCATAACTCTAGGGTATCTCTCAACTCATGGGCAAGCAACTCTCCCCTATGGTCCTCCAGGAAGAAATCTGTTTGCAAACAGGCTCTTCAGCTCCCAATCGCCAGTTAGAAAATTAATAGTAAGACTAATGTAATGCTTGGATGTTCGGCTTGACCATAAATCCATTGTGTTGGCAAAGTGTCTCACATTTTTAATCTCTCCCTCTTTTTTAGCAAAACATTCAGTGTTTTTGTTAGGCAGTGTTGTCCCGCTAAAGTATTTTTGGCCAGGCAGCACATGCCTGAGATCCAGTGTTTTGATCATGTTTTTAAATCACTCCTTCTCCACTGTTTGAGCTGGGACCATATCCATGGCGATGTGTACAGTGACTGAATACGTAATGTTATGCAACCTTTTGCTTTTCTTATCGAACGGGGATCCATGGAAAATGAGGTAGCCAATGTGCTTTCGCTCAAACCTGTTGTCGTTTTAGGCACCAGTGGATGTCAAAGTACTGCGCTTTTTCATACTTTCACCATATTTGACCACATGGTAGCGTTTGCACATGATGGTAGCACATGGTGGCTACAAAGGTTAATTGTATTTCCTCTTTTTGCAACGACAGGCCACTTGCATAACTTAAAAATAATGTTTCGCTGTTCTCTGTGTGTTTTTTCAAAACCAAATCATGTCCACACTACACTACGTGCCCTTGGCAACACTACTACTTACACCCTCCATCGTCTTTTCCTAACTTTTTTTGGTCAGCTGTGTTTGTTTATGTGAACATGCGCATAGCTTTTTCATAATTATATAAACGGCTCTTTCATCCCAAAATTTTGTTATTCTTGTTCAATGCAAAATTACAATGATTAAAAATGATTACATGTAAAAATGTAAATACTGTTACGGAAGGTATATTAAAAATCCATTCCAGTATGTAAATCAGTACTGGTCAAACATTTCCTGCGGTATGCTGCCCAGCCCTAGACAGACTCTTGGAGCCAACTATGTCTTTGCTATGTTCTTTAATTTATCACACTCACCCATTCAGTAAATCAGTACTGGAATAACGTTTCCTCAGATTTGCAACACACCTGACTGCCTTCCTCTCTCCTTAACAACATACCAAACCTCTGAGCTGTACAAAAGGTAACAATAGCTCTACTGACAATATTTAAAGCTGCTGTAACTACATTACATTATGAAGATGCTGTGTGAGGTTATGGTTAGGGTTACCTCTCCAAATGGCCAGGAGTTAAGCAGATAGTCAGTGCTCTGAAAAGGCATGGTGGTGGTCACTAGGGCGTCGGCTACAGCCAGGTTGAAGATGTAGATGTTGGTGGCCGTCTTCATCTTTGTGTACCTGACCAGATGAATCTGATTGAATAAGTGTACCTGACCAAGCAGATCAGATTGAGACAGGACAGAGCAAAAAGTATAAGATAGGACAGGACAGACTGTAAAGAATGAGACAGGACAGACCAGGAAGAATGAGAAAGTACAGGCTGTAAAGAATGAAACAAGACAGACTGTAAAAAATGAGAAGGGACAGATCAGGAAAGTATGAGACGGGACAGACCAGGAAGTATAAGACAAGACAGACTGTAAAGAATGAGAAAGGACAGATCAGCAAGAATGAGACAGGACAGAATGTAAAGTATGAGACAGGACAGACAAGGAAGAATGAGAAAGGACAGATCAGGAAGTATGAGATAGGACAGACTGTAAAGTATGAGATGGGACAGACTACAAAGAATGAGAATGGACAGACTGCAAAGAATGAGATAGGACAGACTGTAAAGTATGAGACGGGACAGACAACAAAGAATGGGACAGGACAGACTAAAAGAATGAGACAGGACAGACTGTAAAGAATGAGACAGGACACACTGTAAAGAATGAGACAGGACAGACCAGGAAGTATGAAACATGATAGACTTTAAACAATGAGACAGGACAAACAGTAGATAATGAGACAAGACAGACCAAAAAGAATAAGAAAGGACAGACCATAAAGAATGAGACAGGACAGACCGTAAAAAATGAGAAAGGAAAGACCAGGAAGTATGAAACATGATAGACTGTAAAGAATGAGACAGGACAGATGGTAATGTATGAGACAGGACAGACTGTAAACTATGAGACGGGACAGACTACAAAGAATGAGACAGGACAGACTGTAAAGTATGAGACGGGACAGACTACAAAGAATGAGACAGGAAAGACTGTAAAGAATGAGAAAGGACAGACTGTAAAGAATGAGAAAGGACAGACTGTGAAGAATGAGACAGGACAGACCGTAAAGAATGAGACAGGATAGACCGTAAAGAATGAGACAGGACAGACTGTAAAGAATGAGACAGGACAGACCAGAAAGAATAAGACAGGACAGACTGTAAAGAATGAGACAGGACAGACTGTAAAATATAAGACAGGACAGACCAAGAAGTATGAGACAGGACAGACTGTAAAGAATAAGACAGGACAGACCGTAAAGAATGAGATAGGACAGACCGTAAAAAATGAGAAAGGACAGACCAGGAAGTATGAAACATGATAGACTTTAAAGAATGAGACAAGACAGACCAAAAAGAATAAGACAGGACAGACCATAAAGAATGAGACAGGACAGACCGTAAAAAATGAGAAAGGACAGACCAGGAAGTATGAAACATGATATACTGTAAAGAATAAGACAGGATAAAATGTAGAGAATGAGACAAGACAGACCAAAAATAATGAGACAGGACAGACCATAAAGAATGAGACAGGACAGACCGTAAAGAATGAGACAGGACAGACCATAAAAAATAAGAAAGGACAGACCAGGAAGAATGACACATGATATACTGTAAAGAATAAGACAGGACAGACTGTAAAGAATGAGACAAGACAGACCAAAAATAATGAGACAGGACAGAATGTAATGTATGAGACAGGAAAGATTGTAAAGTATGAGACGGGACAGACCAAGAAGCATGAGACAGGACAGACTGTAAAGAATAAGACAGGACAGACTGTAAAAAATGAGAAAGGACAGACCAGGAAGTATGAAACATGATAGACTTTAAAGAATGAGAAAGGACAGACGAGGAAGTATGAAACCGGACAGACTGTAAAGAATGAGACAGGACAGACTGTAAATAATGAGGTAGTACAGACTGTAAAGTATGAGAAAGGACAGATCAGGAAGTATGAGATAGGACAGACTGTAAAGTATGAGAAAGGACAGACTGTAAAGTATGAGACGGGACAGACTACAAAGAATGAGACAGGACAGACTACAAAGAATGAGACAGGACAGACTGCAAAGAATGAGACAGGACAGACTGTAAAGAATGAGACAGGACAGACTGTAAAGAATGAGACAGGACAGACCAGGAAGAATGAGACAGGACAGACTGTAAAGAATGAGACAGGACAGACTGTAAAATATGAGACAGGACAGACCAAGAAGTATGAGACAGGACAGACTGTAAAGAATAAGACAGGACAGACTGTAAAGTATGAGACAAGACAGACTGCAAGGAATGAGACAGTACAGACTGTAAAGAATGAGACAAGACAGACTGCAAGAAATGAGACTGTACAGACTGTAAAAAATGAGACAGGACAGACTGTAAGGTATGAGACAGGAAAGACCAGGAAGTATGAGACAGGATAGACTGTAAAGAATAAGACAGGACAGACGGTTAAGAATGAAAAATGACAGACCAGGAAGTATGAAACATGATAAGACTGTAAAGAATGAGACAGGACAAACTGTAGAGAATGAGAAAAGACAGACCAAAAAGAATAAGACAGGACAGACCATAAAGAATGAGACAGGACAGACCGTAAAGAATGAGACAGGACAGACCGTAAAAAATAAGAAAGGACAGACCAGGAAGTATGAAACATGATAGACTGTAAAGAATGAGACAGGACAGACCGTAAAGTATGAGACCCAACAGACCAGGAAGTATGAGACAGAAAAGACTGTAAAGAATAAGACAGGACAGACTGTAAAAAATGAGAAAGGACAGACCAGGAAGTATGAAACATGATAGACTGTAAAGAATGAGACAGGACAGACTGTAGAGAATGAGAAAGGACAGACGAGGAAGTATTAAACAGGACTGACTTCAAAGAATGAGAAAGGACAGACCATAAAGAATGAGACAGGACAGACTGTAAAGAATAAGACAGGACAGACTGTAAAAAATGAGAAAGGACAGACCAGGAAGTATGAAACATGATAGACTGTAAAGAATGAGACAGGACAGACCATAAAGAATGAGACAGGACAGACTGTAAAGAATGAGACAGGACAGACTGTAAAGAATGAGACAGGACAGTCTGTAAAGAATGAGACAGGATAGACCGTAAAGAATGAGACAGGACAGACTGTAAAGAATGAGACAGGACAGACCGTAAAGAATGAGACAGGACAGACTGTAAAGAATGAGACAGGACAGACTGTAAAGAATGAGACAGGACAGACCAAGAAGTATGAGACAGGACAGACTGTAAAGAATGAGACAGGACAGACCGTAAAGAATGAGACAGGAAAGACTGTAAAGAATGAGACAGGAGTGGCAGTCAAAAGGACAATGGGATGATATGGAAACATTATTGACACCACTTAAACATTAAATAATTTAACCATTTTCATCTACTGCTTTTGTTGCAAATTAAATGTTTACACATTTTGCAGACGCTCATATCCAGGCTAAAGTCAAAGTCAAAGTCAAAGGAAACTGAAGTAGTGAGTGCATTAGATTTCATACTGCCGGCGGAAATCAAACTTATCACAGACGTTAATAGTGCCATGCTCTTAACCAGTGAGCTACCGAAATGATGTTTCAACAGGCATATACTGTTTCTGCATAACAATCCAAAACAAATCTACTATTTTTGTCTTGGTTCTCAGAGACATTTGACCTTCAGCCTGTGTGTTTTGTATCTATGTTCTCTTTTACATAGCCTGTGTTTTTTTGTATCTATGTTCTCTTCTCTTATACAGAGCCTGCGTTTTTTGTATCTATGTTCTCTTATACAGAGCCTGTGTGTTTTTGTATCTGTGCTCTCCTGTTTCCTCCACCCAGTTTCTCTGATGTAAAAAAATAATGTATCACACAGTTTGAACATGCACAAGCACAGACAAATTGTGAATGTGTTCAATTGGGACTTCCACATGATTTTATACCTGGAATTTTCTTGTTACGACTCTATGGGAGCCAGCTGGGATGTGAATGAAATGTGAACTCAAACATCACTACTGATCACTGAATAAAGTAGAATGGAAACACATCCTAGAGCTGATTGATGATTTGATGTATGGAAGAGCCGAAATACAATTATGGATGAGCCTACATACATCTTAAAGTTGAATGGTGGGATAGCCTACATATAGGTCACATTTAAATGGAGGGATGCTTACAGGATGTTTAGCAGAAACCTGTCCTCAGTCTACAATGGTGCCATGTTTGTACTATCACTAGGAAAAGGCACATTTGTATGTGTATTTCACAACTGAATAAAAGTATTTTAATAAAACTTCAAAATTATCATTTGATTTTTATTTTAAAAATGTGATAATTTCAAACTACATTTCTCTAAATGTAATGTGTTCCATGGAGCGTGGGCACCACCCAATGGCCCTTTATGGGTATATCACTTTCTAATAATGCAACATGTGTTTGTGATATGAATTGCCTCAGCTGTATTGCATTACCCTAATTAAGTGCTTTACTTAAGGACACCTTTGACCTTCCCAGGGTGTCCACTATTGAAGATAAAATAGTGTTCCTGTCATCATCCCAGTAACCTGCACTGATGTTAGTTATTTTCATTAAAAGTATATTAAACTCTGCACTTGCTTCTGCCTTGTTATACTCAGCTTCAACATGTGACACTAAATAGGAAAGCAAATGTTATGATCATGGTTTCAATATGTCGATAATATGTGTACCATGTTCTTGAGATTAGTGTACAGTGCCTTGGATAAATATTCACCCCCTTGTATGTTTCCACATTTTGTACTGAGACAACCTGGAATGAAGTTGGTTTGTATTAGGATGTTACCATTAGTTTTACACACCATACTTAAAAATTTGAAGGTGTAAAATATTTTTGTGGTGAAAAACGCTATGTGTGGCATTAAGACAACACTGCTAATCCCCCTGAGATTACTATCCCCACGTTGAAGCATTGTGGTGGCAGCATCAGGTTGCAGGGATGTTTTTCATCAGCAGGGATTAGAAAACTGGTCAGGTTTGAGGGCAAAATGGTTGAAGCCAAATACAGAGCAATTCTAGAATAAAACTTGTTTCAGTCTGCAACACACCTGAGACTGGGGCAAAGGTTCACCTTCCACCAGGATGATGAGTCTAAACACACAGCCAAAGCTACACTGCAGTGGTTTAAAACCAAGAACCTAAAGGTTTTAAAATGGCTCAGCCAAAGCTACACGGCAGTGGTTTAAAACCAAGAACCTAAGGGTTTTAGAATGGCTCAGTCAAAGTTACACTGCAGTGGTTTAAAACCAAGAACCTAAAGGTTTTAAAATGGCTCAGTCAAAGCTACACTGCAGGTGTTTTAAACCATGAACCTTAAGGTTTTAGAATTGCTCAGTCAAAGCTACACTGCAGTGGTTTAAAACCAAGAACCTAAAGGTTTTAGAATGGCTCAGTCAAAGCTACACTGCAGGTGTTTTAAACCATGAACCTTAAGGTTTTAGAATTGCTCAGTCAAAGCTACACTGCAGGTGTTTTAAACCATGAACCTTAAGGTTTTAGAATTGCTCAGTCAAAGCTACACTGCAGTGGTTTAAAACCAAGAACCTAAAGGTTTTAGAATGGCTCAGTCAAAGTTACACTGCAGTGGTTTAAAACCAAGAAGCTACACTGCAGTGGTTTAAAACAAAGAACCTAAAGATCTTAGAATGGCTCAGTCAATGCCCAGACCTCAATATGATTGAGACTCTCTAGAAGATTAAATGTCTGTTCACCAACAGTCTTCATTCAACCTGACAGAGCTTGAGCAATGTTGTCCAGAAGAATGTTCTAAAATTCCAGGATCCAGACGTGCAAAGCTGATAAAGACAAACTCACTGTTGTTATTGCAGCCAAAGATGGTTCTACCAAGTATTGACTCAGGGGGGTGAAGAGTTATGTACCCAAACAAAGTATTTAACATTTATGTTACAGTAAAAAAGATATGTTGCACCTTCAAAGTGTTCGGTATGTTATGTAAAAGAAATTGTAAAAATTCCAATACAATCCTATTTCATTCCATGTTTTCAAAATGTGGAAATGTCCAAGGGGTGTGAACACTTATGCAAGGCACTGCAAGCATAGCTCAGCAAATTAAAAGACAGACAGACATGCAGACAGACAGAAAAACAGACAGGCAGGAAGGCAGGCAGGCAGGCAGGAAGACAGACAGACAGACAGACAGACAGACAGACAGACAGACAGACAGACAGGCAGACAGACAGGCAGACAGACAGACAGACAGGCAGACAGGCAGACAGACAGGCAGACAGGCAGACAGGCAGGCAGACAAACAGACAGGCAGACAAGCAGACAGGCAGGCAAACAGGCAGACAGACAGACAGACAGACAGACAGACAGACAGACAGACAGGCAGGCAGGCAGGCAGGCAGGCAGGCAGGCAGGCAGGCAGGCAGGCAGGCAGGCAGGCAGGCAGGGGCAACTGTAGATACTCACCTAATGATGACATACATAACGAGACAGTTCCCGACCAGTCCAACCACAAACACCACCGAGTAGACCGCTGCAATTATGGGGATGATAGCAGACATGGTCCCGGGGTCCCCGATCCAACTGCCGTTAGTTGAGTGGTTAAACATCTCCGGGTAACTGGGCTGCCACGTAAAGTTCGGGAGGCAGTCCTCAGGACCCCCGAACAGACATCGGTCGTCTTTGAAGATATGAACCACGCCATTGCTGTCCCGGGAACCGGAGCTGGCCATGGGTCTAAAACTATGAGAGAAGACATACACTGATGATGCAAGTTTGACTTGCAATAATTAATTATATTTGTGTTGTGGGCTTCGTGTGAAACTGACGTTAAGGCTATATATGCTCATCCTCTCAAAAGATTAATAATTTAAGAAACACGTTCAAGGACAAGCGGGATAAGTGAATAATCTTACCTCTGAAAATGTCGGTGTTAAAAGTTGACTAGACAGAAAAGTGCCCGTCGATAAATCGGATATATTTTGTTCTCGATAAGAAAACTTTAATGTTCCGTCAGAAAAGATCAGCAACTGAGATAGCTTTCATCGCATTACGCACTGTCAATCAGATTTCCCTGCATGGAGTCGTTGCTGATTTCCCCGGTGCCGCGCGCTCCAAGCCTGTGCTGCTCGAGCTGAGTGACATCAGAGCCGAGAGGAAGGCGAGCGCATCCAGACAGAGAAAGAGACACACGGCTGCGTGCCGCATGAAAAACTTGTTTCACAAAATCTGCACACACTTCGCCTCAATTCAACTATTCATGATTGTTATTTAATCCCGTATATACACTCACAACATATACAGGTGCCTCCAAGTCTTTTGTTTGTAAAATGTCAACGAATGTCAACCCTGTGTCTGTAATATACTGTGTACATCTGTTATCTTTCTGGCCAGATTGGTTATAAGGAACAATTCCATTGACTGTCAAATGAACTGCGAAGACCTTTGCATTTAAAAAATATATTTTAGTCACTGACTCAGTCCAGTTAATGATAGAGCTTAGCCCAGATATAAATAAATTGATGATAGGGTTTAGGTCAGCTGTAAATCAGGTGATAAGGTTTACACCAAAATCGAGTTTAATTTTTCATGTCCACAGAAACTCAGATTTATTCTCATGTACTATTAAAAATCTATGCCACAGCTCCAACAATGTAGTAACTGTAAAGGATGTGAAAAACACAATGCATATTAGTAACCAATAAGATAAAAACGTGGTGAGGTGAGCCTAGTACATTATATTATCCACGTCTATACATATGAACAGTTACACAAAAGATTAATACTGTGTGATGGTCAAGGTACAACATACCATAATAACCATAGTGTCTTTCTATAACAGACCATAATAACCACAGTGTCTTTCTATAACAGACCATAATAACTATAGTGTCTTTCTATAACAGACCATAATAACCATAGTATATTTCTATAACAGACCATAATAACCATAGTGTGTTTCTATAACAGACATTAATAACCATTGTGTCTTTCTACAACAGACCATAATAACCACAGTGTCTTTCTATAACAGACCATAATAACCATAGTGTCTTTCTATAACAGACCATAATAACCATTGTGTCTTTCTACAACAGACCATAATAACCATTGTGTCTTTCTATAACAGACCATAATAACCATAGTGTATTTCTATAACAGACCATAATAACCATAGTGTCTTTCTATAACAGACCATAATAACCATAGTGTATTTCTATAACAGACCATAATAACCATAGTGTCTTTCTATAACAGACCATAATAACCACAGTGTCTTTCTATAACAGACCATAATAACCAT
>JACXGM010040603.1:0-10274 GCA_016801145.1 Umbra pygmaea
TAAGGGGTAAGGATAGACATGACAGTCATGATAAAGGGTAAGGATGGACAAGGTTGTGATGGTTAAGGGTAAGGATGGACATGACAGTCATGATAAAGGGTAAGGATAGACATGACAGTCATGATAAGGGGTAAGGTTAGACATGACAGTCATGATAAAGGGTAAGGATGGACAAGGTTGTGATGGTTAAGGGTAAGGATGGACATGACAGTCATGATAAAGGGTAAGGATAGACATGACAGTCATGATAAAGGGTAAGGTTAGACATGACAGTCATGATAAAGGGTAAGGATGGACAAGGTTGTGATGGTTAAGGGTAAGGATAGACATGACAGTCATGATAAAAGTTAAGGATGACTCTTATGCAGAGTCACTTCATGCAGCACAAATTGGCATAGCGCTGCCCGATTTTGGGTAAGTAATTTTTCTCCCCTCTAAATTCCCTCTAATCCTGCCTTGTTGGCAGCTCCGCAACTTCTTTGCCAGATCTGTGGGATGGCGAAGGGCACACACATGGTTCATCCAAATACACGTCGCCCAGCCGCCGATACTTTTCGCACTGCAAATCCACATGGAAGCCTTTAGTCACATCATGGACAGGATGATTACGTTGACCGACTATACTTCCGCGATTGAACCCACAGGCGCCCGATCTGGACACAAGGAGTCGCTGGAGAGCGACGTGGAAGGATAGATAATCTTATTTATCTAACCCAAATCCCCGGCCGCGCTTATGCCAATTTGGGCTGCCTCGTGCAGGAGGCCCGGGTAGAGTCAGAGAACCCATAGTCAGGATTGAACCCGTGACTATCATGACGTAGACTATCGTACAATGCAGCAGCTTAGCCCACTATTCCACACAAACACCACCAACTAGAACTTTTTAAATTCCCTGGCCTTAAATAAGTGCATTTGAAAATGTAATTATCCATCCAGCCTGACCATACGTTCCAACATAGAAACAAATCTATTTCTGACACTCACTTGCAGGGGTCTCAGGTGTGGCTGACCCAAAGAGGCGTGACATGAAGCCCCTCTTCTGGGCCGGGATGGCCTGTGCAATGCTGGGCAACTGGGGGTTTGGGGCAGGTGTGCCTCCCCCATGCTGTAGCCCCTGGTGTGCTGGGGGCTCCGACTGTGAACCAGGGGCTTGCTGTGGGTTACCTGGAACCCTTAAGGGGGCTGTGTTCTGTACAGGGGGGCGTGGGATGGGGTTAGTGTATGGGGGCCCCTGAGCTTGCCTGGAGGCAGGGTTGGAAATGGTCAGGGGCTGGGGTGGGAGCGCAGGGGGCTGGGGGGAGAGGGGGCTGGGGCAGGCCCCGGGAGTAGAGGGTCCACTTTGGGGGACGATGGGGGACTGGGACCCAGAGGAGGGGCTCTGGCCGTTGGATGCACCCCCCGGGGAGCTGTATCCAGCTTTGTTTCTGGCTTCCATCTTCTCCAGAAAACTAGGAAGGGGTCAAAACAGTGGATGGGGTTATGAAGGCCTACAGGTCTCTGAAATAGAGAATTTTTAATGATCATATCAGACCATCTTTAACATGCTTCTGTAGCTAATCTGTAGTTAATCTGTAACTAACTGCAAAAAAGAGTACATGGGAGCGTGCCAGTGTGTGTGTGAGCATGCCAGCTAGTGTGCCTGTGTGCCTGCCTGCCCGCCACCCATACCCACATGCTATAGTTCTGGTCCTCAGTCTCCTGTTGGACATTGAGTTCCTCGAGCGTAGCATCTATGTCAAGCTGGTTGGTCTCCAGTTGTCTCAGCAGGGTCTCCCGCTGCACAAAGAGTAAGACAGGCAACTTTATTAAGACAGGCTAGCTACATAGAGCATTACGTCTATTAAGCCAGGCTAGATACTTAGAGCATCACGTCTATTAAGACAGGATAGCTACATAGAG
This sequence comes from Umbra pygmaea, assembly GCA_016801145.1. Lineage (NCBI taxonomy): Eukaryota > Metazoa > Chordata > Actinopteri > Esociformes > Umbridae > Umbra > Umbra pygmaea. Next base: position 1,900 of record JACXGM010040603.1, read on the forward strand.
CATCACATAAATTAAGCCAGGCTAGCTACGCAGAGCAACACGTCAATTAAGCCAGGCTAGCTACATAGAGCATCACCTCTATTCAACCAGGCTAGCTACGCAGAGCATCACGTCTACTAAGCAAAGCTAGCTACACAGAGCATCACGTCAATTAATTCAGACCAGCTACACAGAGCATCACGTCTATTAAGCCAGGCTAGATACGCAGAGGATCACGACTATAAAGCCAAGCTAGCTACATAGAGCAACAAATCTATTAAGCCAGGCTAGCTATGTAGAGCATCACGTCTATTAAGCCAGGATAGCTACGTAGAGCATCACATCGATTAAGCCAGGCTAGCGGCATAAAGCATTATGTCTATTTAGCCAGGCTAGCTATGTAGAGGATCACATCTATTAAGCCAGCCTAGCTACGTCCAGCATCACATCTAATAAGCCAGGCTAGCTACATAGAGCATCACAGCTATTAAGCAAGGCTAGGTAGAGCAATGTGTCTATTAAAGGCAAATTCCACAGTATTTCTAAATATTACCATAGTTTCTTAATACAGTATTTCTAAATATTACCATAGATGACTTATGTCATATGCCCACCAATTCAGACCCGCCAATGCATCCGAGAACAACGGAGTGAATGCCAGGTCGGCATTTCAAATGAGAAACTGTTCTCAACGTGCTTATCTGGTGAAATAACGGTTAAATAATTACAATTTCTGTATCAGTCTGTACCTGAAATACCACAGGGTCCCGTATTCAATGCGAACTTAGTGCCCCCTAACGAGTTGCTTCCAGTGACGTTGAATGTAGCTCAAGCCCATGGCCTACTAGCTAGCAATTCACTGTAACATTTACAATAGACCACAGTATCAGCCGGGAGCGATATGCCCTATCTTGCTTCAGTAGGTATAGATTAATCTACATGTATAATCTGTTACAGATCAATTTCTAAAGAAATCGCAATTATCATACAATATGCACAAACACAAAATATACATGCTAAGTAGCCAGCTAGCTAGTTAGTGCCCCATCAACACCTGTGACAAATACGGCTCTGACCTTACCTCGAGGGCTACTTGCTGGTAGAGTGAATTTGTCTTGAGCTAGCTAGTTACCTAAATATTTAGCTACTGTACCTTGACCAATACAATCGGTCACCAAATCCTCCAAAGTCGATTGAGCGCTATATAACTTACCTAGCTCCAATTCATACAGACTGAGCAATTATCTGTCAATTATTATTATTATAAATTTTACATCATGTACATCCAAGCATAGAAACAAACAAATAAACACTAGGCCATGCTAACTTGACTACATCTAATGGAGAGCTCGCTTTGCCCCAAACCAATACCTTCAGCTAGTTAGCCATTTCACCATCTACTCTGACGTGTGTCAATTAATAACACCAGTCAATCGACAGCTATATCACCTACCTAGCTCCAATTCATACAGATTGCGAAATACTCTGAGAATTATGATTTTTAATTTTACATCACATTCATCCAAATATACACACAAATAAATACAAGGTATGTGATGCTAATCAGCTACAACTGGGTTGACTGACCGCTTCCTTTAACACAAGACAATGCATTGTTGTGCTACTTTGACACACAATCGTTTAGTATTTCCCACCAAGTCAACAGAGAGCTATGCTGTCACATATTATTTATTTTTTTATATTTTTATTTTACACGTTCATCCAACTAAATACAGACATCTAATAACCCAGGCTAGCTACATAGCGCATCACATCTATTAAGCCAGGCTAGCTACGTAGCGCATCACATCTATTAAGCCAGGCTAGCTACGTAGCGCATCACATCTATTAAGCCAGGCTAGCTACGTAGCGCATCACATCTAATAACCCAGGCTAGCTACGTTGCGCATCACATCTATTAAGCCAGGCTAACTATGGACAGCATCTTAGCCAACCACTTCCAGTAAAATTATGGATTTGCAGATTTTCTACAACAAGGTTAATATATATAGCCCTGGAAATAAGAAACCAGTGCAATTTATTTTAAATCAGCATCTCTACATTTATGGCAGCCATTCCATTCCAGTGTCTGTTGAATTCCAACAAAAGCACACATTCTACTGAATTAGTAGAATTAATTAGTGATTAGGTGATCACCTGAACCAAAACTTAATTAATGAGGAAAAGTATGAACACCACTGCTGTGGTCATCAATATCCTCTTGCAATAGGACCAGCACGATGGTAAAAAACGTGCATGTCGTACCTCAAATGTAATGACTCAGGAAAATAAAGTTTAAATTCTGGCTTTACTGGCAGAGGGATACAATGAGCATCGGGTTGCGTCCATCATTAAAATGTAGCGGGACAGAGCCTGCTAGCGGGACAGAGCCTGGCTTATAATGGGCACAGTTTCATCAAAATCCGGCTTTAGGTTTTGTATAACATAGCAATTCCAACATATGTCTTTAAAAGACCTCTTCCGACAACATTAAGTATTAATTCAGTTATCAATTCAACCTGCACATTGCTCTTTATGCAAAAGTAAGAACAATTATGATAACAAGTCAACAAAGCAACAAATCTGCTAGTTCCAAGTGTAGTTTTCCACCAATGTTACATTAATTCTATGTCCTTGTTTTAGGCAACATTTTAACTACTTAAAACATTTTATACTATGCAGTCTTCTCTCATTTACTCCCACCTCTTTCTGAACTTACTGAGAAATAGATCCGTTTAGAGGAAAAGCTAGAGGAAATATTATCCTGCCTTGAAACTTTCATGAGCTTTAGCCCTCGTGCTCCAGCATACATTTGAAATTTATGAGGAAAAACAAACATTTAATGTTGTCCACTAACAGGACATATATATTAATATTTTATGTAAAGATGTATGAGCTTTTAACAAACTTTAAACAAACTTTAAACAACAGCAGAGAAGAAAAAAAAGGCACTGTTCCCCGCTGTCAATCACTGAAGCTGAATAATGTAACGCTGCAGAATGACCAATGACTCTTTAAATGTTTAACACCCACTGTGCACTGCAGTAGATTGGCAGCGGCGTTAGAGGGAGGTTACGGTGTTGAACCTTAATGCAAGCCAAAGCGTATGGGCTGTATATTTATACACTATGCCCAAGACATCGATGCCAAGTTCAAAATACAAAGCCAGGCCTGTGTCGCATACTGGGGTGGTAGTTCATCATTCAATTAAAAAGAGTCTTGGCTTCTGTATCGCAGTGTTAGTTATTGATGAGGTAAACAAAAACAGGGATGGAGCGAGCTTAGAGAGGATACTATCTATAACCAGTTGGGCCTCACCGACAGCCATTTTGTTTTGACGTACTGTACCTGAAGCTGTAGGAAGCTTGAGGTAGAATTTGTGGATCTAAAATGACAGAATCCTTCCACAGCTGTCAGTAACCATCAAGGTTGAATACAGGGACAACTCATAGAAATTACCCAAAAAAGCATTCCAGGGCAAATAAATGGCCTTGAACTCTGTAGGAAGATGTTGAAGAGGTGGACATTTCCTGAAGTACTGACCTGTAGCTGTAAGAATGGGATGTTAAAGAAGCGGTGCAGGTATTTGAGGCCAAAGCCGTTCTTCATAGATGACTCGGCGTAGTGGATGTATGAGGCCCCGGGAGGCCTGGGAACACAAGTGGAGCATATATTAGGACTGTGTTGTTCGTGTGGTTGTAACTTTGTAATGTTATGCAAAGAAATATTCTGATTATGAAATTATAATTTTGATATTCCTAAAGTAGGACTTGTCTTTACTCATAAGAACAGAGCGGAAAGGAACATGCAATAACTCAGACAATGAAAAACTTTACTGTAGACCAGAGCAAGTCGAACAGGACAGTATAGCGGTCTAGCATGTAGACCTGGGTGGTCTAGCAATATCCCACTACATTATCAGCACATTGTCTCATCTATCGTTCTGATGGTCCTGCTAGCCAATAACACATAAAAACAAATGATTGCCGTGGCAATCACAGCCTGCCCCCCCACCTGTTGAGGCGACAAAGAAACTCTCTTGTGTCATCAGGCAGAATCACTCTGTGCTCGCCCATATCCCTTTGGTTACCCAGCACGCAGACTGGCACATCTGTGGGCACCTTGGGCAGCTCCCGCACAATGTAGTCAAATGTCCTGAAAGAGAAAACAAAGATGTAGGCACACTAGCAGGAGGACGACTGTGTTGTAGGGACGGGAAACTAGACGATGTCTGTATTAATTGCGAAGGGAAATACCCACGATTATGACATTGTGGCAAAATGTAATCATCTGCAAAAGATCGCCATGGATGTAATTGCCAGTCGGCAAAGTGTTAATGACTACTTTTTTTTACAAGTGGAGTGCACATCTCATGTTGTACCCTGACAGATGTTCCCATAGCGTGGAGAGAGTGTGAGTGAAAAGTTAAACAAAAAAGAAAACAGGTCAAGAGTTATTAAGGCCGTTTTCCCAGGCTAACCCATTTCAATAATTTCAGATTGCAAAATGTGAGAATATCCTTGTTTGTTCTATAATAAAACCTATATTTCACCCATCATTACAGACAGTGGGATGTCCCATAACTTGTCTAACATTATCGGACATAACACAATTCAGGTTTATTTAACGGGCCATTTCAATTTACAGTAGGCCAAAATGCTAATGTTTGTGAAATATGGCAGTGTTTTATCAGGTTTTTCTTTACAGGTCCATTTGAATCTACATTGAAGGACCAAGGTTTTGCCTAGTTTCAGGAGAACAAAATGTAAGTTACAGTGGGTATAGAAAAGAATCACCCCTCTGTAAAATAATCACATTTTGTTGCTTTGCAGCCTGAAATGAAGACAGACACAGTTTTTGTTTCATTCCGTTGTATTTACTCAGTGCAACTTATAACATCCAAGTGAAAGATACAACACCAACCTGTCAGGAAAAAAAAATACGTAAGGATCACCCCCTTGTTTCAGTATTTTGTTGAACCACTTTTGCTTTAATTACAGCCTTTAATCTGTTGGGATATGTCTCTACTAACTTTGCACATCTAGACGTTGCAATATTTGACCACTCTTCTTTGCAGAACTGCTCAGGTTCAGTAAAATCTGATGGTGATCGTTTGTAGACTGCTGTCTTCAAGTCATTCCAAAGATTTTCAATGGGGTTTAAGTCTGGGCTCTGACTAGGCCATGCAAGGACATTCACCTTTTTCTCCTTTAACCACTATGGGGTCAGTTTTGCTGTGTGCTTTGGGTCATTGTCATGTTGGAAGGTAAATCTTCTTCCCATTGACAACTTTCTGGCAGAGAGCAGCAGGTTTTCCTCATGAATGTTACAGTATTTTGCCCCATCCATTTTTCCTTCTATCCTGACAAGTGTTAAAGTCCCTGCTGCAGAGAAACAACCCCATAACATGATATTACCACCTCCATGCTTTACTGTAGGAATAGTGTTATTTAGATGGTGAGCTGTATTTGATTTTTTCCAGATATATCACTTGGCGTTGAGGCCATACAATTCCATTTTAGTGTCATCTGACCGTAACACTTTTTCCACGTGGCCTTAGAATCTTCAAGGTGCGTTTTGGCAAAGCTCAGTCATGACTGCATGTGGCCTTTCTTGAGTAGTGGCTTTTTTCTTGCAACCCTCCCATACAAGCCACATTTGTGGAGAATTTGTGATATTGTTGTCACATGCACACAATGACCACTCTTTGTCATGAATTCCTGCAACTGCTTCAGAGTTGCTGTAGGCCTCTTGGTAGCCTTTCTGACCAGTTTCCTCCTGGCCCTTTCATCCAGTTTGGAGCAACGTCCTGACCCAGGGAGGGTCTGTGTTGTATCAAATACCTTCCACTAATAATGGACTTCACTGTGCTTCTAGGCACTGATAAAGCCTTTGAAATATTTTGTATCCATCTCCTGACTTGCGCCTGTCCACAACTTTATCCCGTAGATCTTTTGACAATGCCTTGCCACCCATAGTTGATTATTGTCTTCAGTTGCACTACAAAGTACTGAAATGCTTCAAGAAAAGCTTATTTCATGCTGAGCTAATCAAAATGACTACAGCTGATCACAGTTGAAAGTCAATTGGCTTTGTGTGCTATTGAGAAGGTGATTAACTACACCTGGTTGGGTTTACAAGTCATTTTTAGGAGGGGGGTGATTTTTTTTCCAACTCAGTGATTCTTTTTTTTATTTCTAATTTCTTTTTTCTGACAAGTTGGTATTATAACACTTGGATGTTATGAGTTGTACATACAGCTGAATGAAACAAAAACTGTGTCTGTCCGTTTTCATTTATGGCTGCAGAGCGACAAAATGTGATTAATTTACAGGGGGGTGATTATTTTCTATACCCACTGTACACCAACAATTTTAGCAAAGAAGTAATACATGGAGAAAGGGAATATTTTTATTTCTCTCATCAAGAAGTACACGAAGTGAACATAAATACAATATTTGATCAAAACACATAGCACCATTATAGCTACTAAACCCTTTTAATATATTTTTTTTAATTAACCATTTATAAACCAAGCTAGCAAAGGCCAGACGACAGCTCTGTCACTTTAAACACCTGTAATTATCTGAATATATCACTGTTGTTTTTTAGCTCAACAACGTTACTAGGGTAAGAATCTGGTACCAGCATTGAGACAACGCTGCTAACACTGTCCCAGTTGTAACAGGACTCTTGACCGCATAGTTTCCCTGTAGCCGAGTCACATTACACAAGGTGTAAGGGAAAAATAAAACAATAAAAGGGAGCAAGTGTCAGAAAAAGAGAGATTCTGTAATGATACAAAGAGCTGACTGAAATGAGAGAAACACAAGGGATGATAGGATATGAAAAAATGGCACCGGCCAAAAGACGATGAAGCGAGGGAGTAAACAAAGAAGACAAACAGAAAGGACTTGAAAGAGATAGTCACCATTGTTTGGTGATGTCAAACATCATGATGACACCATTGCAGTTCTTGTACACATCCAGGAACTCTGCATCCAGAGCCATCTCGGTCTCATTCTACCAACACAACAGCAGACACAAATTATCCAGAGCCATCTTCATCTCATTCTACCACCACAACATCAAGACAAAAATCCTCCATAACCTCAGCAGTAGGGCTGTTGGGTTATTTACATGCTCTTTGATAAGGAAAGGTTTCAAAAGTTTTCTGAAAATAGGCCATCTATAAGAGGTATTTATAACCCAGAAAGAAAGTACAGTTTCATTGCCACGCCACATATAGTTTATTTTCTAGGAAACTGTGGACTTTCGTTTTGGCTGTATGTCATAATAAACAGTGACGAAGGTAATAAGGACCGCGCATTATTATTTTGGACCACATTTGTTGTCACTAACCTCCTTGGGTTCATTCTCTGTTTTCAGGGATTCTCCTCGCCTCTTTCCTTTCCCTGCAGTGGTTGGAAAAACATGACATTAAAATTAGTGAGGTAGAAAAAGCCACTAACGAGGCACTTCCTCTGGTTGTACACTAAGGACACAGCATGCCAGCATACAAAATACAGACAGATCTAAAGTAGCATGGAATTTCTATACATATAACTATAAAGGCAGCAAATGTATCAACGTGGGCATTTAATCAAACTGCTTGCAGGATATATACGGTACAATTATGCATGTATTTTATTTGATCTTTTCCAGATTTACAGTGACAATGAGCTGCAAACTTTTCAAATCTTATTTTAAGAATCCATTTGATTACACTGCCATTGTGTCCATCACAACGGTTTTCATGTTTTATTTAAGAACACAGAAAAGCAGGTTGCAGCTGTTCGTCAGGAGTATTTCAGTCTCTGCCATATTCACTACCTATCATTTTAGCAGGAACATAATAACCAGGGCAGACATCAAGTGGCAGTTATCCGTTTTAGACCGATTCCATTAACATTTCAGAACTTATAAATAGTGTCTCCCCGATGACTATGAAGATGTCATTTCCCATATGGTTTGGTCTACCATCAATTTTATCATCATTAATCTACCAATTGCTTATTACTATCACTAGTGTATTTCAAGATAATTTGCAAGGCACTTTCTCCAGTAAGTATAAAAAACCTTTATAGAAAAAAGTTAACGCACATAGACTTTCGATGACTAAGGCCTGTGAGCATGACGAAGGCCTGTGAGCATGACGAAGGCCTGTGAGCATGACGAAGGCCTGTGAGCATGACGAAGGCCTGTGAGCATGACGAAGGCCTGTGCGCATGACGAAGGCCTGTGAGCATGACGAAGGCCTGTGCGCATGACGAAGGCCTGTGCGCATGACGAAGGCCTGTGCGCATGACGAAGGCCTGTGCGCATGACGAAGGCCTGTGCGCATGACGAAGGCCTGTGCGCATGACGAAGGCCTGTGCGCATGACGAAGGCCTGTG